>DWRP01000017.1:0-71711 GCA_018231245.1 Gorgopas trochilus
TAAGAGATACAGTTAGGAATAGTCAGAGACTGAATGTGGCTGTGGCCATCTTCGTGCTGCAGACCTTCACCGTTCAGCGTAGTACGACCGGAAGTCCCGCCGACCAGGAAGCCGCGAGCCTGTTGGTCGCCAGCCTGCCAGCACAGGTCACCGATACGCTGGAAACCGAACATCGAGTAGTAGATGTAGAACGGAATCATCGGCAGGTTGTTGGTGCTGTAAGACGTCGCAGCCGCCAGCCAGGATGCGCCAGCACCCAGTTCGTTGATCCCTTCCTGCAGAATCTGGCCTTTCTCGTCTTCTTTGTAGTATGCAACCTGCTCGCGGTCCTGCGGGGTGTACTGCTGGCCGTTCGGGCTGTAGATACCGATCTGACGGAACAGACCTTCCATACCAAAGGTACGCGCTTCATCGGCGATGATTGGAACCAGACGGTCTTTGATAGACGGGTTCTTCAGCATCACGTTCAGGGCACGAACGAAGGCGATGGTGGTGGAGATCTCTTTGCTCTGCTCTTCCAGCAGCTGAGAGAAGTCTTCCAGCGCAGGCAGTTCCAGTTTTTCGGAGAAGTTAGGCTGACGAGCAGGCAGGTAGCCTTTCAGCGCCTGACGACGTTCGTGCAGGTACTTGTGCTCTTCAGTGCCTTCTGGGAAGGTGATGTAAGACAGGTTTTCTACCTGCTCATCGGTCACTGGCACGTTGAAACGGTCGCGGATGTAACGCACGCCGTCCATGTTCATTTTCTTCACCTGGTGAGCGATGTTTTTACCTTCTGCGGTATCGCCCATGCCGTAACCTTTGATGGTGTGGGCCAGGATAACGGTCGCTTTACCTTTGGTTTCCTGCGCTTTTTTCAGTGCAGCGTAGACTTTCTTCGGATCGTGACCACCGCGGTTCAGGGCCCAGATCTGCTCATCAGTCCAGTCTGCAACCAGCGCTGCGGTTTCAGGGTATTTGCCGAAGAAGTGCTCACGAACGTAGGCACCGTCTTTGGATTTGAAGGTCTGGTAGTCACCGTCAACGGTTTCGTTCATCAGTTGGATCAGTTTACCGCTGGTATCTTTACGCAGCAGCTCATCCCAACGACCGCCCCACATCACTTTGATAACGTTCCAGCCAGCACCGCTGAAGATGCCTTCCAGTTCGTTGATGATCTTGCCGTTACCGGTGACCGGACCATCCAGACGCTGCAGGTTACAGTTGATGATGAAGCACAGGTTGTCCAGCTTCTCACGGGTCGCGATGGTGATCGCGCCTTTAGATTCTGGCTCATCCATTTCACCGTCGCCCAGGAAGGCGTAAACGGTTTGCTCAGAGGTGTCTTTCAGGCCACGGTGTTCCAGATATTTCAGGAATTTAGCCTGGTAGATCGCACCGATTGGGCCCAGCCCCATGGAAACGGTCGGGAACTGCCAGAATTCTGGCATCAGTTTAGGGTGCGGATAAGAAGACAGACCTTTACCGTGAACTTCCTGACGGAAATTGTTCATCTGCTCTTCGGTCAGGCGGCCTTCAAGGAAAGCACGTGCATAGATGCCCGGAGAGATGTGGCCCTGGAAGTACACCAGATCGCCGCCGTCTTTCTCGTTGGCTGCACGGAAGAAGTGGTTGAAGCACACTTCGTAAACGGTCGCAGAAGACTGGAAGGATGCCATGTGGCCACCCAGTTCCAGATCTTTCTTGGATGCGCGCAGAACGGTCATGATGGCGTTCCAGCGGATAGCAGAACGGATACGGCGTTCCAGATCCAGATTGCCCGGGTATTCCGGTTCGTCTTCAACGGCAATGGTGTTCACATAGTTGCGAGCACCTGCAGAAGCAGCGACTTTCACACCGCCTTTGCTGGCTTCGGACAGCAGCTGATCGATCAGATACTGTGCACGCTCAACACCTTCTTCACGGATAACCGATTCGATCGCCTGTAGCCAGTCGCGAGTTTCAATCGGATCCACGTCATTTGGGAAACGTTCTGACATGGGGGTATTCCTTATCTGTCTAATACGTTGATTTATCTGGAACCTGTCCCATTGCGCTCTTGCCCGAATGAATTCGGGTAACTGAAGAAAAGAACGCAATAAGACAGGTTCTGTGTTTAGTTGCCGCGCGCTAAAAGTTTGGCGCTTAATCCTTACGTTGCTGAAGGAGACGGAGAGAGCGCTCACGACGACTCTGCTCACGGCTGCGATCCAGCAATATTTCCTCAATAAACGCCAGGTGACGGTGCGACGCTTCTCGCGCCTGCTCCGGCTGGCGAGCCATAATCGCCGCAAAAATGCTGGCGCGATGGCTGCTCACTTGCGCCAACATCTCGCGGCGCGCGTAGAGCAATTCAAAATTCTGGCGAACGTTCTGTTCGAGCATAGGCTCCATGCAGCGCAATAAATGAAGAAGCACAACATTATGCGCGGCTTCGGTTACGGCAATTTGATACTGCATGACGGCATCGGCTTCGGCGTCTAAATCACCGGACTCCTGAGCCTGCTGGATGGCAATATGGCAATCACCAATGCGCGAGAGATCTTCTTCGGTTCCGCGCAGCGCCGCGTAATAAGCAGCAATACCTTCAAGCGCATGGCGGGTTTCAAGCAGATCAAACTGGGATTCGGGATGGTCTGAGAGCAGTTCGACCAGCGGGTCGCTCAGGCTCTGCCAAAGGCTGTTCTGGACAAAAGTACCGCCGCCCTGGCGACGAAGCAGCAAACCCTTGGCTTCGAGACGCTGGATGGCCTCGCGCAGCGAAGGACGGGAAACATCAAATTGTTTCGCCAGTTCGCGTTCAGGTGGAAGTTTTTCGCCCGGGCGTAGAGTGCCCTCAAGGATGAGAAACTCCAGCTGCTGCTCTATCACATCGGATAATTTTGGTTGGCGGATTTTGCTGTAGGCCATCGTTCCCTATCTCTGCCATTAGCCCGGAGTCAATTGGTAAGACCAATTTCACGTTCGTGAGGCTAAAAGTAACAAAGTATTCACCTTCTGTCCATATTGGTTTTGATTGAAATCATGAAAGCAGGCACATTTTAACAATAACAAAAGAAGGGATTTTCAAAACCATAACTTGGGCACTAACTCGCGTTTACCCACAAAGCGGTAAGTTAACGTTTATGAAACGATATATTTTTCAAAAACAACCGAAAGACGCGGTGAATGTATGTCATTTTTGTGACGCAAAACGGCCGCTCAAGAAGTATTCCCGACTCACCTTGTCCTCCCCTCTTTTTTACAAATGGTTTCTTTTTGCCCAACTCGTCAGAGCAGTGGCAGAAAGCAGGTGCAAAGGCCTTCGCTTAACATTATTCTTTGCGATGCGGTAGCCCTATCCGCAAAATTCATAATTGATAACCGTAAAAAAAAGACTACACATTACGGAATACAACAATTACATCCGCGTCAATGTAGCGCAGACATTAACCACTACGAGGTTACATGATGGAAGGTCAACAGCACGGCGACACGCTGAAGCGCGGTCTTAAAAACCGCCACATTCAGCTTATCGCGCTGGGTGGAGCTATCGGGACGGGCCTGTTTCTGGGCAGCGCATCCGTCATCCAGTCCGCAGGTCCGGCAATTATTCTCGGCTATGCTATCGCCGGGTTTATCGCATTTTTAATTATGCGCCAGCTGGGTGAAATGGTCGTTGAGGAGCCGGTAGCCGGGTCCTTCAGCCATTTTGCTTACAAATACTGGGGTGGTTTCGCGGGCTTCGCTTCAGGCTGGAACTACTGGGTACTCTACGTTCTGGTCGCCATGGCTGAACTGACGGCCGTCGGCAAATACATCCAGTTCTGGTGGCCGGAGATCCCAACCTGGGCTACGGCGGCGGTATTCTTCGTTGCTATCAACGCCATCAACTTAACTAACGTTAAAGTCTTTGGCGAAATGGAGTTCTGGTTCGCCATTATTAAAGTGGTGGCGGTTATCGCCATGATTCTGTTCGGCGGCTGGTTACTCTTTAGCGGCAACGGTGGTCCACAGGCGTCCGTCAGCAACCTCTGGGATCAGGGTGGCTTCCTGCCGCACGGCATCACCGGGCTGGTCATGATGATGGCTATCATTATGTTCTCCTTCGGCGGGCTTGAGCTGGTCGGTATTACCGCCGCTGAAGCAGACAACCCGGAAGTGAGCATTCCAAAAGCGACCAACCAGGTTATCTACCGTATTCTGATTTTCTATGTGGGTTCGCTGGCAATTCTGCTGTCGCTGTTACCATGGACGCGCGTGACCGCAGACACCAGCCCGTTCGTACTGATCTTCCATGAGCTGGGCGACACTTTCGTGGCCAACGCCCTGAATATCGTGGTGCTCACCGCCGCCCTGTCGGTTTACAACAGCTGCGTATACTGCAACAGCCGCATGTTGTTCGGCCTGGCGCAGCAGGGCAACGCGCCGAAGATGCTGAAAAGCGTCGATAAGCGCGGTGTACCGGTGAACACGATTCTGGTTTCCGCAGGCTTTACCGCCCTTTGCGTGCTGATTAACTATCTGGCACCGGAATCCGCTTTCGGCCTGCTGATGGCGCTGGTTGTCTCAGCTCTGGTGATCAACTGGGCGATGATCAGCCTGGCTCACATGAAGTTCCGCCGTGCTAAGCAGCAACAAGGGGTGAAAACCCGCTTCCCTGCCCTGTTCTATCCGTTAGGAAACTGGGTCTGCCTGCTGTTTATGGTTGGCGTACTGGTCATCATGCTGATAACCCCGGGTATGGCCATCTCGGTTTACCTGATCCCAGTGTGGATTGCGATTCTGGGCGTCGGTTATTTCCTGAAGCAGAAGAACCTGAAGGCAGTGAAAGCCTGATAAAGAAAACGCCCCGCAATGCGGGGCGTTTTATTACAGCCTTCCGGCCCTAAACCAAAGTGCCGTAAATCGTCAGTAACGCCACAACCGCCACAATCACCAATGAAATCTTCTTCGCCAGTGATACCGCAGCTTTAGGCGTTTTCATCTTATCCTGATGGGGTTCTCTCGCCAGAGAGTACTGTGCCAGTTGTGTGAGAACCTGGTATTGAGAGGTATGCCTGTCTGCAAGGGATGCAAACCAGGCCGGAAGCGCTCGCTCACCGTGGCCCAACAGGGCATAAGCGACACCCACCAAACGCACGGGCACCCAGTCAAGAATATGAAGAATGCCGTCAATTCCCGCGAGCAAGCGCTCGTGTGCCGTATGATGCCGGGCAAGCCATGTCTGCCATGCGCGCAGGAAAGCATACCCTGCGAGCGTAACCGGCCCCCATGTTCCGCCCACCACAAACCAAAACAGCGGCGCGAGATAGAAACGGAAGTTAATCCACAGCAGCGCGTTTTGTAGCTCGCGCAGGTATTCACGCTCGCTGCACTCAGGCGGAACACCATGAATCAATGTAAGCTCTGCAGCCATTGCATCACGGGCATGTTCATCATCATGGCTGGCGGCTTTAAGATACGAATGATAATGCAGCCTGACCTGCCCGGCCCCGATGCAAAGCACACCCAGCGCAATCCAGAACACCAGCAGTGGGACGTTGAATAGTAACCCATGCAAAGCACGGAGAATCAGGAAAACCACGGCCATAAATGCAGCGGTCATTAACAGCGTTCTTAACAGAGAAAAATGCTTAACCCGTCCAAACAGGACTTCAAGACGATGATCTAACTGCCAGTGTTCGCCCATTTTGAACAATCGCTCGCCCATCAGGACTAACAGCAGGGTAAACAGTGTCATGTGCTCTCCTTGTCAGTTGCCTCTTCAACCGCACCCAAAAAGCGCGGCCAGTCAAACGAAGGGCCTGGATCGGTCTTCCGACCAGGTGCTATATCGCTGTGGCCCGTGATGTTTTTCGCCATATCAGGATAGTGTTGAATCAGTAAGTTAGCTAAAACGCTGAGCTGTTCATATTGAGCGTCGGTATAGGCCAGCGTATCGGTACCTTCCAGCTCAATACCGATAGAAAAGTCGTTGCACTTTTCTCTTCCCTGATAGCTCGAGACGCCCGCATGCCAGGCTCGTTTATCGAAAGGGACGTACTGAACAATTTCGCCGTCCCGGCGAATCAGACAATGGGCTGACACGCGCAAATGCGAAATACCGGCAAAGTAAGGGTGCGCTGCAGGATCGAGCGTTCCGGCAAATAACGCATCAATCCAGGGGCCACCGAACTCCCCCGGCGGCAAACTAATATTGTGCACCACCAGCAATGAGGGATTTTCCTCTTCCGGTCGGCCGTCACAATGCGGGGATGGCAGATGTTTTACCCCCACCAGCCAGCCGTCTTTAAGCTGCATGAGAGGTTCTCCTTAGAGTGGTACTTGAAGTCGCTTCAGAGTAGCATGAAACAATATTAACTTATTCATTCTGGAGTTTAATCATGCCGCCCCGCCGTTATAATCCTGACCGCCGACGTGACGAGCTGCTCGAACGAATTACCCTCGATATCCCTCTCGCCGTAGCCCAGGCGCTGCGAGAAGATCTGGGCGGCGAAGTCGACCCAAACAACGACATCACGGCACAATTATTACCCCCAGAAAACACGTCGCATGCGGTTGTTATCACCCGCGAAAAGGGCATTTTTTGCGGTAAACGCTGGGTAGAAGAAGTCTTTATTCAGCTTGGCGGCGACGTGACGGTGACCTGGCATGTCGAAGATGGCGCTGAAGTCACCATCAATCAGCCACTTTTTGAGCTTAATGGCCCGGCCCGTATTCTCTTGACCGGAGAAAGAACGGCGCTGAACTTCGTGCAAACGCTCTCAGGCGTAGCCAGCGAAGTTCACAGTTACGTGGCGCTGCTTGAGGGCACTAAAACGCAGTTGCTGGATACCCGAAAAACGCTTCCGGGCCTGCGCACCGCGCTGAAATATGCCGTGCTGTGCGGCGGGGGCAGCAACCATCGCCTCGGCCTTTCCGATGCTTTCCTGATCAAAGAAAATCACATTATTGCTTCCGGCTCTATTCGTCAGGCAGTGGAGAAAGCATTCTGGATGCACCCTGACGTGCCGGTAGAAGTGGAAGTTGAGTCACTGGATGAATTGGAACAAGCGCTCAAAGCTGGGGCTGACATCATCATGCTGGACAACTTTACCGTTGAGCAAATGCGTGAAGCCGTGGCACTCACCCAAGGGAAAGCGCGCCTGGAAGTCTCTGGCAACGTGACAAAAGAGACGCTTAGAACATTCGCTGATACCGGCGTGGACTACATCTCCGTAGGTGCTCTGACTAAGCACATACGCGCCCTCGACTTGTCTATGCGCTTCCGCTGATGCAACACCACGGCGGGCCAGCCATTACTGCGCCCGCTTTTTTGCGTACTGACTTCCATTTTTATTGTCGATACATACAACTGCGTTAACTAACACGGAAAGCATTTCCCGAATGTCCGTTTCCCTGTTCGCTATTGCTTAGCCTGTTCAGCACAGTGTTGCTCTCTAACCAAAAGGAGCGACAGATGAACAAGCAAAAAGGATTTACGCTAATTGAGCTTATGGTGGTGATAGGCATCATCGCCATTCTGAGCGCCATCGGCATTCCTGGATATCAAAACTACCTTCGTAAAGCAGCTTTGACCGATATGCTGCAAACCTTCCTGCCCTATCGTACCGCCGTCGAACTTTGTGCCATCGAGCGTGGAGGGATCTCCGACTGCAATGCCGGCAGTAACGGCATCGCTGAAACCAAAACAACGCGCTACATCAATTCAATGAGCGTTACCAGCGGGATTGTGACGCTCAACGGCCAGGAGTCCTTGAACGGGCTGGCGGTTGCGTTCACCCCTCAGTGGAACGATGCTAACGGGGTAACCGGCTGGACAAGGGTCTGCACTGCGGAAAACGGCTCGCCGCTGAAACAAGCCTGTGAAGACGTATTCCGTTTTAACGAAGCGCAAGCGGGGGCTGGCAAATGAGCACAAAAGAACAGCTTAACGCTCTATGCCAGCACTACAACGCCATACTGATAGAGGAAACGCCTGACGCGGTACGAATTGCTGCTGTTGAAGCCCCAAACGAGCAAATGTACGAGGCGCTCCGCTTTCTTTGTGATAAACACATTGATGTAGAGATCTGGCCCATTGAACGGCTCGAGAAATGGCAAACGCTGGAGCCCTCTCAGCCTTCGGAGCACGACCGCAGCAGTTCAGCGGTCGCACTTTTGAATACAACACTTGCCACCGCCGTACAGCAGCGTGCATCCGATATCCATTTTGAGCCCTTCGAAAATGCCTATCGAATTCGGCTTCGCATTGATGGCGTGCTGCAATGTCAACCGCTACTGCCTCAGGCAATGGCAGCGTCCGTCACTGCAAGGCTCAAAATTCTGGCTAACCTGGATATCGCGGAAAAGCGGCTGCCTCAGGACGGACAAATGGACTACCTCGCCGAGGAGGTGAAAGCGTCATTTCGCGTCTCGACGCTGCCTTGTCGATACGGCGAGAAGGTCGTTTTACGGCTTCTTCAGCAGGGCAAACAGCATATGGACATTCATTCTCTGGGGATGTCAGAGGATGAAAAAAAACAACTTCAGCAATCACTCCAGGCCCCGCAGGGGATGATTCTGGTAACCGGTCCTACAGGGAGCGGAAAAACCATTACGCTGTATAGCGCCCTGGCGGCGCTTAACCAACCGGGTATCAACGTCTGCAGCGTAGAAGATCCCATAGAAATTCCTCAGGAAGGGCTGAACCAGACGCAGATAAACCCTAAGGCTGGTCTCACCTTTCAGCACGTCCTACGCGCATTACTGAGGCAGGATCCAGACGTCATTATGGTCGGTGAAATCAGGGATGGTGAAACAGCAGAAATTGCCATCAAAGCTGCCCAGACCGGGCACCTGGTTTTATCGACATTGCACACCAACTCCACCGTTGAAACGCTTGTCCGCCTGGAGCAAATGGCCATTCCTCGCTGGATGATCGCATCTGCCTTGAATATCATCGTGGCTCAAAGGCTGGTGAGAAAGCTTTGCCCTCACTGCAAAACACACCACGAACCAGCCATAACATTACCTGGACACATTTGGCCTTCCGCGCTGCCCAATTGGCATCCGACAGGATGTGAACGTTGCTACGGAGGATATTATGGGCGAACAGCGTTATTTGAAATCCTGCCGCTATCCGCCGCTCTAAGACAAGCCATCACGCAAGGCAAATCCGCAAGTAACATTGAAAGTCTCGCCAGAGAGCAAGGGATGAGTACGCTTTTCGAAAATGGCTGCGTTGCCGTAGCACAAGGCCATACGACGCTGGAAGAAGTTTACCGCGTGCTGGGTATGCCACATGCCTAAACCTCTGCTTTGGCGATGGGAAGCCATAGACCACGAAGGCCAATTAAAAAATGGTGAATCGCTTGCCGGCGAGCGCGCTTCTCTTGAGGAGGAGCTTGCTCAGCAGCAGCTTCAGCTCCTGTCCGTTAAAAAATCATCGCTGTCAGGGAGATCCTGTTGGCATATTCAGCACAAAATTGACTTTGTCCGGCAACTTGCAGCGCTGATCCATGCCGGTATCGCCTTAACTGACGCGCTGTTGCTCATAGCCCGACAGCATCCCAAACCTGCATGGTCGGCATTATTACAGCACATAGAACGACAGGTAGCACAGGGCATACCGTTTTCCGAAGCGCTTAAGCAATGGCCCCATATCTTCCCGCCCCTGTTTATTGCATTACTGCATACCGGAGAGCTGACGGGAAGGCTTGCAGAGTGCTGCCAGCGGCTGGCAGAACAACAAGAACAACACTACCAACTCAGCAAAAAGGTCGTGAAAGCCCTGCGTTATCCGCTCTTTATTTTGATTGTTGCACTGCTGGTAACCGCAGGCATGGTTGGGTTTGTTCTGCCTGAGTTTGCCAATATCTATCGTTCTTTTAACGCGCCTCTGCCCGCGATCACCCAGGCCGTTATGAGTCTTTCAGAGTGGGCAACGTCTCAAGGAGGATGGTGGATTTTAACCGCTATGCTCTTAGCCGTTATAGGTTGGTGGCTTCGCCGCACCCAACCCGTCATTCGAGAAAAAGAACAATTACTGCTGTTAAAAGTACCTGTCATTGCTCCCTTGAGGCGAGGCCAGCTACTCAGCCAGATATTTACCGTACTAACGCTGTCTCAGCACTCTGGCGTCCCCTTGTTACAGGGTCTTGAAGCGGTTGAAAAAACGCTGGCCCAAACGTTCTGGCAACGGCAAATTATTGAAGTACGCGATCGGGTTTCCGAGGGAAAGCCCCTCTGGCAGGCGTTGGAGCAGTCGGGGTATTTCACACCACTTTGCCAACAGTTGGTTCGAATTGGTGAAGAATCCGGTTCTCTGGATCTGATGCTTGAGCGCCTGGCGCGCTGGCATTATGAGAAAACGCAGGAGCTGGCTGAAAATCTTGCCGCCACGCTGGAGCCAGTCATGATGCTGGTCATTGGCTTGATCATTGGCACGCTGGTGATAGCCATGTATCTACCTATTTTCCAGATGGGGGATGCCATGGGAGGAGGATGACGCAGCCTGAGCTGCGTCATCGATGCTCATCAGAGGCTATTGAAAACGCGGTTTTCCTGTTCCGCTACGCGGATGAAAGTTGTGCGTTTAGTCAGCTCTTTAAGGCGAGAGGCACCTACATAGGTACAGGCAGAACGCAGGCCGCCAAGGATATCGCGAGCGGTATTTTCCACCGGCCCGCGCAGAGGCAGCTTAACGGTTTTGCCTTCTGCAGCGCGGTACTGCGCAACACCGCCTACGTGGCGGGTCATGGCAGACTCGGAGCTCATGCCGTAGAACAACATAAACTTCTCGCCATCCTGCTCAACAACGGTACCACCGCTTTCTTCATGCCCTGCCAGCATACCGCCCAGCATAACGAAGTCAGCTCCACCACCAAAGGCTTTAGCTACATCGCCCGGCACAGTACAGCCACCGTCGCTGACGATCTGGCCGCCTAAGCCGTGAGCTGCATCAGCACATTCAATGACGGCGGAAAGCTGAGGGTAGCCCACGCCGGTTTTAACGCGCGTGGTGCATACAGAGCCTGGGCCAATGCCAACTTTCACGATATCGGCCCCTGACAAGATCAGCTCTTCACACATTTCACCGGTAACCACATTACCCGCACAGATAACTTTATCAGGCCATGCTTCGCGGGCTTTGCTGACGAACTGGGTGAAGTGCTCAGAGTAGCCGTTCGCCACGTCGATGCAGATAAATTTCAGTGCAGGAGTCAGGGCCAGAATCTGCTTAGTTTTGGCAAAATCTGCATCAGAAGTGCCGGTTGAGACCATGATGTGGCGCAGCAGGTTTTCAGGTACGGAACGAATAAAGTTGCTCCACTCTTCTACAGAGTAGTGTTTGTGCACGGCGGTAAGAATATCGAATGAGGCCAGCGCCTGCGCCATCGCGAAAGTGCCTACGGTATCCATATTCGCAGCAATAATAGGGACGCCAGACCAGGTGATACCGGAATGCTTGAATGTGAATTGACGTTCCAGCTCAACGTCTGAACGGCTTTTGAGGGTGGAGCGTTTTGGGCGAATTAAAACGTCTTTAAAACCTAACTTCAAATCTTCTTCAATACGCATGATGCAGATCCCTGGGTCGAATGGCGATGAACGCGATCGGCGGTAGGCTCTTCATTACTCAAGACAGAGAACAACGGCAAGCCCGGAACCCAGATATACAGAAATCAGACACTGGGGTGAGCAAGCACGGAAAACGTACCTGTGGCTTAAAGTAAAACGAGCAAACAACAGCCAACTCCAGTGAAGCTATCATACGCAGTAATAATGACTCCGCAAGACTGCGAAAACCGACTTTTTTACGCTACAATCGTTTAAATTTACCTGGTAAACGGTAAAAAGCCCGCAGACGGCGAATACCCGATTTTTACGTGATACAAAATCACCTAAAATCACGCCACCAAAGACTTTTTATCTTATTGATAAATATAGCATCAGGATCGGTTATTTATGGTTTACACGGTTGCACTTACAGGCGGCATTGGCAGTGGTAAAAGTACCATCGCCGAAGCCTTTTCCCGCGCTGGAGTCACCGTCATAGATGCAGATGTAATTGCCCGTCAGGTTGTTGAGCCAGGCCAACGTGCGTTAGCTCTCATTTCTCAACATTTTGGCCCAAAGATCCTTCTGGAAGATGGTTCTTTAAACCGTCGAGCGTTGAGAGAAACGATCTTCAGCTCCCCGCAGCAAAAGCAATGGGTTAATAACCTGCTACATCCTATTATCCAGCAGCAAACTCGTGATGAGATTGCTCGTGCTACCTCACCTTACGTGTTGTGGGTAGTCCCTCTGCTGGTAGAAAACAATCTGCAACAAAAGGCGGACCGGATTTTAGTGGTGGATGTTTCCCCCGAGACCCAGATTGCGCGTACTATGCTGCGGGACAATGTTTCCCGCGAACACGCCCAGCAGATTCTGGACGCTCAGGCGTCCCGGGAAGCTCGCCTCGCCGTGGCAGATGATGTAATTAATAATGACGGCAGTCCCCAGGACGTTGTCGTGCATGTTGACCGCCTGCATCGCCAGTACCTGAAACTGGCTGGTCTGGCCGCACAACAGGAAGCAGAATGATGAACACTCAGGTTCTTTTCGAACACCCATTGAATGAGAAAATGCGCACATGGCTGCGTATTGAGTTTTTGATCCAACAGATGCAGTCAGCACTTCCTATCAATGACAGCGCAAAGGCGCTGCATTTTTTTCGTAACGTCGGTGACTTACTGGATGTGTTTGAAAGGGGCGAAATTCGCACCGATATTCTCAAAGAGATAAGCCGTCAGCAGCGTAAACTGCTGAGCTGGTCAGAAGTCCCGGGGGTTGATATGCAGCGCATCGACTCGCTGCGAAGCCAGTTGGAGAGCTGCGGCAGCGTGTTGATGGCCGCGCCGCGCATCGGCCAAATTCTGCGAGAAGATCGCCTTATTGCGCTGGTACGCCAGCGGCTTAGCATCCCAGGCGGCTGCTGTAGCTTCGACCTGCCTACCCTGCACATTTGGCTTTATCTGCCGCAGGAACAACGCGATGCTCAGGTTCATTTTTGGCTAAACAGTCTCGAACCAGTGAAACAGTCGCTCGATCTTCTGCTGGACATCATCCGCAATTCTGCGCCATTCCGGAAACAAACCAGCCTCAATGGATTCTACCAGGACAATGGCGACGATGCCGACCTGCTTCGTCTTCATCTCACTCTCGGCGATCAGCTTTATCCACAGATTTCCGGCCACAAAAGCCGCTTTGCGATTCGTTTTATGCCGCTGGATTCAGAGAATGGCCTGGTGCCTGAACGCCTCGACTTTGAGCTGGCCTGCTGCTAAGGAAACAACATGAACGAAGAAACCATCGTTAATTGTCCTGGCTGCGGCAAAGCGGTTATCTGGAACGAAAGCAGCCCATACCGACCATTTTGCAGCAAGCGCTGCCAGCTTATCGACCTGGGCGAGTGGGCCGCTGAGGAAAAACGTATTCCCAGCAGCGGCGACCTCTCTGAAAGCGAAGGCTGGAGCGAAGAACAGGAACGCTAATCGTTTAGCAGCTTTAAAATGACGGGCTCATTGGCTGGCGGAAACTCGTCGGCGATGAGTTCCCCTTGAGCAACCCAACGCCCGGGTTGCCCTTCTTTGCCCCAGGGTTCACCTTCCCAACTTTCTATCAGATAGAACCACAGGGAAATATGACGATCCGGGAACCGGTACTCCAGGGTTTCAAACAGGCTGGCACTTTGCACCACAATACCGGTTTCTTCCTGTAATTCCCGGATAACGGCCTGTTCCGGGGATTCACCTGCCTCAATCTTCCCGCCGGGAAATTCCCATTTATTCGCCATGTGCGCATCGGCTGCGCGCTGCGTGATAAAAATTTCACCCTGTTGATTACGGATAATGCCGACAGCGATTTGCAGTTGCTTCATACTCTCAAACTCCATGCGTAAAAAAGGCGCAGCAAGCTGCGCCTTTTCGATTTTGTCAGACCTTAGCTCAGACGGCCATGGCACTGTTTGTATTTCTTACCGGAACCGCAAGGGCAAGGATCGTTCCGACCCACTTTACGATCGCCAGTTTCTGCTGCCAGCGCCTGTGCGGCCTGAGTTTCATCATCCACATGACTAAGCTGCTGCATACGTGCCAGACGCTCGGCTTCTTCACGACGCTGTTGTTCCATCGCTTCAACTTCTTCCGGCAGGCGGACCTGGACTTTGCTCAGGGTGCTGATCACTTCATATTTCAGTGACTCCAGCATCGCGGCAAACATAGAGAAGGATTCACGCTTGTATTCCTGCTTCGGATCTTTCTGCGCATAACCGCGCAGGTGGATCCCCTGACGCAGGTAATCCATTGCGGCCAGATGCTCTTTCCACAGGGAATCCAGCGTTTGCAGCATCACGCCTTTTTCGAAGTGGCGCATCATTTCTGCACCGACGACTTCTTCTTTACGTTGATAAAGCTCAATCGCCGTCTGCAGAATACGCTCACGCAGCGTTTCTTCGTGCAGCTCAGGTTCTTTATCCAGCCACTCTTTGATTGGCATCTCGAGATCAAAGTCGTTTTTCAGACGCTCTTCCAGACCTTCTACATCCCACATTTCTTCCAGAGACTGAGGCGGAATATGCGCATCGATGGTGACTTTGAAGACGTCTTCACGAATGCTGGCGATGGTTTCGCTCACGTCGGTAACGTCGAGCAGCTCATTACGCTGGGTATAAATAGCGCGGCGCTGATCGTTTGCAACGTCATCGTATTCCAGCAGCTGCTTACGAATATCAAAGTTACGGCTTTCGACTTTACGCTGTGCGTTGGCAATCGCCTTGGTTACCCAAGGGTGTTCAATGGCTTCGCCCGGCTTCATACCCAGTTTACGCATCATATTGGATACGCGATCCGAGGCGAAGATACGCATCAGGGCATCTTCCATCGACAGGTAGAAGCGGGAAGAACCGGCATCACCCTGACGACCAGAACGGCCACGCAGCTGGTTATCGATACGGCGGGATTCATGACGCTCGGTGCCGATGATATGCAGACCACCTGAAGCCAGTACCGCATCGTGGCGAACTTTCCAGTCCGCTTTGATCTGAGCAATTTGCTCTGGCGTTGGCTCATCCAGCTCGGCAATCTCTTCCTGCCAGCTCCCGCCCAACACGATATCCGTACCACGACCCGCCATGTTAGTCGCGATGGTTACCGCGGCTGGGTAACCGGCCTGAGCAACGATAGCCGCTTCGTTGGCGTGGAACTTGGCATTCAGAACATTGTGTTTGATACCGGCCTTGGTCAACTCATTGGAAACCACTTCAGATTTCTCAATGGAGATGGTCCCCACCAGCACAGGCTGGCCGTTCGCGGTACGCTCTTTAATGTCTTCGATAATCGCGCCAATTTTATCCAGTTCGGTCATGTAAACCAGATCCGGCATATCTTTACGGATCATTGGGCGGTTGGTCGGCACAACGATGGTGTCGAGCTTATAAATAGAGCTAAATTCAAACGCTTCGGTGTCTGCAGTACCGGTCATCCCTGCCAGCTTCTCGTAAAGACGGAAGTAGTTCTGGAAGGTGATGGACGCCAGCGTCTGGTTTTCATTCTGAATTTCGACGCCTTCTTTTGCCTCAACGGCCTGGTGAAGACCATCTGACCAACGGCGCCCCTGCATAGTACGGCCCGTGTGTTCATCAACGATGATGACTTCGCCATCTTTAACGATGTAGTCAACGTCGCGGGTGAACAGCGCATGGGCGCGAAGTGCCGCGGTCACATGATGCATCAGCATGATGTTGGCTGGTGAGTACAGCGACTCGCCCTCTTCCATCATGCCTTCTTGCACAAGCAGCTCTTCAATCAGCACCAGACCACGTTCGGTCAGGTTAACCTGGCGAGATTTTTCATCCACGGAGAAGTGGCCTTCACCCTGGAAGGTGTCAGAGTCTTCTTTTTCCTGACGCATCAGGTGCGGAATGATTTTGTTCACGCGTTTGTACAGCTCAGAGCTGTCTTCCGCAGGGCCGGAGATGATCAGCGGCGTACGCGCTTCGTCGATCAGGATGGAGTCAACTTCATCCACCAGCGCATAGTGAAGCTTGCGCTGCACGCGCTCTTCAGGGCTGAAAGCCATATTGTCGCGGAGGTAGTCGAAACCGTATTCGTTGTTGGTACCGTAGGTGATGTCTGCTGCGTAAGCTTCACGCTTAGCCGGCGCTGGCATGCCTGGCAGGTTGATACCTACGCTCAGCCCCAGATATTCAAACAGAGGACGGTTGTTTTCGGCGTCACGCTGGGCCAGGTAGTCGTTCACGGTAACAACGTGCACACCTTTGCCGCTCAGTGCGTTCAGATAAGCTGGCAGCGTTGCCGTCAGGGTTTTACCTTCACCAGTACGCATTTCCGCGATGCAGCGATCGTTCAGGACCATACCGCCCAGCAGCTGCACGTCGAAGTGACGCATGCCGAAGACGCGTTTACTTGCTTCACGAACAACGGCGAAAGCTTCCGGGATTAGCGTTTCCAGCACTTCACCTTTTTCCAGACGCGCGCGGAACTCACCGGTTTTAGCCTTCAGCTCATCATCCGTGAGCTTTTCCATCTGCGGTTCCATGCTGTTGATCACGGAAACCACTTTGCGCATACGGCGCAGTGTACGATCGTTACGACTACCGAAAACTTTAGTTAATAATTTGATTAGCATAATAAATTCTCAAACGCCTGCCGTCAGTACGGTCAATAAATTGTTGTTAGTTTGGAAGATGAATTAGCTGAGGCAAAGCGGGCCTGCGCGGATGCCCTGTACCTGACGGATCCACGCCACGGTACTGAAAACGTCTCCTACAGGAGATGCCCTAAACGCAGTCTGGCGAACAATAACGGGGGGTTTACTTTCCTGCGTTAACAGCGCGCTAAGCGTGTCCAGCAGGGCAAGGTGCTGTGCCTGAAGCGGCACGCTTTCCTGTGCCACAGGCAAAGCCTGAGGTGCCATAGCAAAGGAAAGATGACGGATAACGGTGCGGATTGCATGCTGGTGCCAGTAGTCCACACTAAAGGAAGGACGGCGAGTGCTTTCTTGCAGTTGAACAAGGCTATCGAAACGCAGCTGCCGTGCCGAATCGTGACGGCTGGCGGAAGCTTCAGCGGGCACACCGGTTTCTGTGTTACCGTTGAGCGCAGGCATGCCAAAACTCGCCGCGACCATCCCCAACAGGAGATGCGGCCAGAAATAACGTCTGCCAAATTGTCGCCAACGATTTAGAATACCAATCACTTTTTCCGCCGGAGCTTAATGTATGCGCGACAGTCGCCCGCAATCTTTAGAAAATCTGTTTGACGAAGCCGGTCAGGAAAGCATGCTACAGAACGTACAGCAACGTGCCGTCGCTCTGCTGCGTCTTAACCGGGCAGTGAAAAGCATTTTGCCTGCTCCACTGCATCCCTGGTGCCGGGTGGCCAACTTCCGTCAGGGCATTCTCGTCCTTGAAACCGCAAATGCCAGCTGGCTGATGCGCTTACGCTATGAACAAGCCACGCTGCTGAGTGCATTACGCGCCCAAATCTTACCATCATTGACATCAATCGACATCAGGATTAATCCTTCGCTGGCGGCAAAAGGGCAGGAATTTGTTCAAGAAAACACCACTCAGACAGAGACTGAGAAATACGAAGTGAATCGTCAACTGAGTAAGCAGAGTGCAGAAGCGTTGAGAGAGGTGGCTAAACGTAGCCCGGAGAAATTAAGAGCAACAATAGAACGACTGGCTTCACTGGCCGGAGAGGGTACCAGCAAAACCAGTCGTAATCGCTAATTTAAGCGTTACGCCAGCACCAGTTTAGGTGCTTTAAACGCCAGCGGAAGTTCGGCTTCGTCTTCGAAGGTCGCCCATTCCCAGGCTTCCTGTTTAGCCAAAACAGCCTGCAGCAGTTTGTTGTTCAGGGCATGACCAGACTTATAGGCGGTAAACGCGCCGATAATGTTGTGGCCACACATGAACAGATCGCCGATAGCATCCAGCATTTTGTGACGAACGAATTCATCTTCAAAACGCAGGCCGTCTTCGTTCAATACGCGATAATCGTCAACAACGATGGCACAATCGAAGCTGCCGCCCAGGCACAGGCCGCGGGACTGCAGATATTCGATATCACGCATAAAACCGAAGGTACGCGCACGGCTAATCTGACGCATAAATGCTTCAGCAGAGAAGTTCATGGTGTAGCGCTGGGTGCTTGCATCAATCGCCGGATGGTTGAAGTCGATGGTAAAGTCCAACGAGAAACCATTAAACGGTGACATTTCAGCCCATTTATCGCCATCTTCCACGCGAACCGTCTCTTTCAGACGTATAAATTTCTTGGCCGAGTTCAATTCGTCAATCCCTGCATCAAGCAGCAGATAGACAAACGGCGCCGCACTGCCGTCCATAATAGGGATTTCTGGCGCATCGACTTCAACAATAATGTTGTCGATACCCAGCCCTGCCAGGGCAGCGTTGAGGTGCTCTACGGTAGAAATCCGTACATCATGCTCATTGACCAGACAAGTACAGAGCATGGTATCCCGCACGGATTTGGCATCAGCCGGAAAATCTACCGGAGGATTCAAGTCGGTGCGACGATAGATGACCCCGGTATTTGCCGGCGCAGGGCGCAGCGTCAGTGTGACTTTCTTGCCGGTATGTAAACCGACGCCAGTCGCCTGAACGATACGTTTAAGTGTCCTTTGTTTGATCATCGTATAATCCCGCCAAATTACTAAGCTAGCCGAGAGTGTATATCACTAACGGCAGGCCAGTTTAGCACAAAGAGCGAATATTCCCAACTTCCGGTTTATTCTTAATCAGCTTGCTTACGCAGGAACGCTGGAATATCCAGATAATCAGGCTCTTTCGCCGTCTGCGGTGTGTTGTCGTTCACCACTTTAGCGGCCGGCTTTTGCTCTTGCGTCAGCGGAGCCATACCGTGCTGCTGGTAGCGATCCATCACCGGCTGCTGTACCTGCTTGTTAGTCACCAGGGTAATCTCAGGACGTTTGTCCATGCCGATCCCAGTAGCAACAACAGTTACGCGCAGTTCGTCGTTCATCTCTGGATCCAGAGAAGTACCGATAACCACAGTTGCGTTGTCAGATGCGAACGCACGAATGGTGTTACCCACGGTTTCGAACTCATCCAGACGCAGGTCAAAGCCAGCGGTGATGTTAACCAACACGCCACGAGCGCCAGACAGGTCGATATCTTCCAGCAGTGGGCTGGAGATAGCCATTTCTGCCGCTTCTTCAGCACGGTCTTCGCCGCTGGCAACGCCAGAGCCCATCATGGCATAGCCCATTTCGGACATAACCGTACGCACGTCCGCGAAGTCAACGTTCATCAGGCCCGGACGAGTAATCAGCTCGGCAATACCCTGCACGGCGCCTTTCAGTACGTCGTTTGCCGCACCAAATGCGTCAAGCAGAGAAATGCCGCGTCCCAGCACTTTCAGCAGCTTGTCATTCGGGATAGTGATCAAGGAGTCAACGTGCTTAGACAGCTCGGCGATACCCTGCTCCGCGAAAGCCATACGCTTCTTGCCTTCAAAGTTGAAAGGCTTAGTCACGACGGCAACGGTCAGGATACCCAAATCTTTAGCTACTTCGGCAACAACAGGAGCAGCACCCGTACCGGTACCACCGCCCATACCAGCAGCGATGAACACCATGTCTGCCCCGTCCAGCGCAGCGCGTAAAGCTTCGCGGTCTTCTTCCGCAGCGTTACGACCCACTTCTGGATTTGCGCCTGCGCCCAGACCTTTAGTGATCCCATTACCGATCTGGATCGTCTGGCCGACAGCGGTTTTACGCAGTGCCTGAGCGTCAGTGTTCACCGCAAAGAATTCAACGCCTTCGATGCGTTCACGCACCATGTGTTCAACGGCGTTACCGCCGCCGCCACCGACGCCGATGACTTTAATCACCGCGTCGTTGGTCAGTTCCATAGGTTCAAACATAGTTTCTCTCCGTTTTGTGCCTGTCGCCTGAGACCGCTAATTGTCTCCGGTCTCTTATAAAAATTAAAATTCTTTTCTCAGCCAGCTGTTCAGTCGCTTAAACCATGAGCCAACAGAGGTCCTTTTTTCCACTTCTGCTTCACCACTGAGATGTGACTCTTTCCCGTAGTGCAGCAACCCTACTGCGGTCGAGTAATACGACTCCTGGGCATAATCAGTAAGGCCAGTAATATTCAACGGCTGACCGATACGCACCTGCGTATGGAACACACGCTGAGCACAGGCTGCCAGGCCTTCAATTTGTGCCGCGCCGCCGGTTAACACAATCCCCGCCGCCAGATGATGTTTCACACCCTGCTGGCGAAGCTGTTCCTGTAACTGCAAAATCTCTTCATTGACCAGGTTGAGCAGCTCGGTGTAACGAGGCTCAATCACTTCAGCCAGCGTCTGACGCTGAAGACTGCGTGGTGGGCGTCCACCCACGCTCGGAACCTCAACATTCTCGTCTTTGCCGACGATAGATCCCAGGGCACAACCATGGCGAACTTTAATCGCCTCAGCATCGCTCGGTGGCGTTCCGAACGCATAGGCGATATCGCTGGTAACCACGTTCCCTGCATAAGGGATAACTTTGGTGTGACGCAGCGCACCGCCGGTATACACCGCCATATCCATGGTACCACCGCCGATGTCCACAACACAGACACCCAGCTCGCGTTCATCTTCGGTCAGTACCGCGTAGCTTGCGGCCAGACCGGCGAAAATTAATTGGTCAACTTTCAAACCACAACGTTCAACCGCTTTAACGATGTTTTTTGCCATATCGTTATGGCAGGTAATCAGATGCACTTTCGCCTGCATACGGACGCCGGACAGGCCTACCGGATTTTTGATCCCTTCCTGGTAATCAATAGCGTATTCCTGCGGAATCACATGCAGAACGCGGTGTTCATCGCGAACACGCACTGATTTTGCCGTATGCACCACATTTTCAACATCTTCTTGCGTCACTTCCTCTTCCGAAATCGGCACCATGCCTATCTCGTTTTGGCAGCTGATATGCTTGCCGGACAGCGCCAGGTAAACTGAAGATATCTGGCAGTCTGCCATCAATTCAGCCTGGTCAATCGCCCGTTGAACGCATTTAACCACCGACTCAAGGTCGTTTACTCCGCCTTTGTCCATACCACGCGAAGGGCAGCTGCCCACGCCAATAATATTGACCATACCGTCGGGCAGAACTTCCCCTACTAAAGCGGCAACCTTCGCGGTGCCAATCTCCAGTCCAACTACCAGTTTTCTGTCCGTCGCCTTGATCATCGTTGTTCTGCCTGTGCCTGATTCTGTTGCTGATTCGGATTAGGTACCGGAGGAGGAAGTGCCTCCCAACCTACCGCGGCGCCTGAATCGTATCGCAGGTCGACATAACTGATCCGTTTGTTATCAGCCTGCGCCTGCTGCTGCAGAACCGGGTACAGTTCTACAAAACGATCCAGACGTTTCATCGTGTCGCCCCGACCAAGGTTGAGCTTAATTCCGTTATTCAGCGTCAACTGCCAGGAGCGACGAGCGGTCATAGCCGCTTGTTTCAACGTAAATTTATCCTTTGCCAGCACCACGCCCATGTCACGGTAACCTTGCAGAACTTCGTTTTCGCTGCCTTCCGGGCCGGAAAGCATCGGCAAAGTCTGCTTGCTGGTGCGTTCTGCTGGTACGCTGAAGGAATTTCCCTCTGCGTCAACCATATGCTGGTCATTCCAACGTGCTATCGGCACATATTCAACCAGATGAATCTTCAATTCGTCCGGCCACTGCTTTCTAACGCTTGCCTGCTTGATCCAGGGCAAGCGTTCTATCTGCTGTTGGATGATATTCACATCCTGGGTCATAAAAGTACCCGGAGGCCCCAGGGCCAGAATAGACTGGCGTATATCATCATTACGTGTGTAGTGCCGCTCCCCGGTTACCACCAGCCTGGAGAGTGGTAAACGCTGGGCATCTTCCATCCAGCCCACCACAATCCAACCGCCGATAAACACGCTCAACAATACCGCGCCCAGGAAAATCATCCCTGCCAGACGGGAGCCGTTGCTGCGCCGAGCGCTGGCATTTTCCTCGGCACGATTACGCGCATTCAGTGCAGCCTGCGACATATCAGTCCGCCAGTTCCAAAATACGTACAACCAATTGCGAGAAGCTCATTCCCGCCTGGCGAGCCGCCATCGGCACCAGGCTGTGGCTGGTCATCCCCGGAGAAGTGTTCACTTCTAACAGGTAAAACTGACCATCGCTATCCAGCATCACATCGACCCGGCCCCAGCCGCTACAGCCGAGAATCTGCCAGGCCTGCAGAACTAATGCCTGCAATTCCTGCTCTCTTTGTTCAATTAATCCACCGGGGCAGAAATATTGAGTTTCATCAGAGAGATACTTCGCTTCATAATCATAGAAGGTTCCAGCGGGTTGGATGCGAATAGACGGTAAAATTTCCTCGCCTAAAATCGCAACCGTATATTCCGGGCCACTCAACCATTTTTCAATCAGCACTTCTTCGTCATGCTCGAAGGCCAGCTCAAG
This sequence comes from Gorgopas trochilus, assembly GCA_018231245.1. NCBI lineage: Eukaryota > Metazoa > Arthropoda > Insecta > Lepidoptera > Hesperiidae > Gorgopas > Gorgopas trochilus. The sequence goes on from DWRP01000017.1 coordinate 22,497, forward strand.
CGCGGCTGGCAGCACATCTACGCTGTCCACCTTAGACATACCTACGCTGGAACCTTCACGGCTCGGCTTGACGATAACCGGTAAACCTAATGCAGTAACACGCTCAACCAGCGCTGCGCTCAGGCCTGCTGCGAAATCCTGACGATTGACGGCAACCCATGGCGCAACGGGTAAAGCTGCCCCCTGCCACAGCAGTTTGCTGCGCAGCTTATCCATCGTTATCGCCGAGGCCATAACGCCGCTGCCGGTATAAGGCAGTTGAAGGAACTCCAACAGCCCTTGCAAAGTCCCGTCTTCACCACCGCGACCGTGCAGCGCGATAAAAACCTTGTCAAACCCCTGAGCCTTCAGCTCAAGTACAGACTCGCTTTGTGGATCAAAAGCATGTGCATCAATACCCGCTTCTTTTAATCCCGCCAGCACCGCGCTGCCGGATTGCAGAGAGACCTCGCGCTCGGCAGAGGTTCCTCCCAGAAGAACGGCGATCTTATCAGCCATGACGCCCTTCCTCTTTAGTTTGAGGCTGCAATTTGATTTCAGCCAGGTTTCGGGCGATTTTGCCGATATTCCCGGCACCTTGAACGAGGATCAAATCATTTCCCGTCAACACAGGAGCTAAAATTTCCGCCACTTCCGCATGATCGGAAACTAAAATAGGGTCAACTTTGCCACGGCCGCGAATGGTGCGGCATAAAGAACGGCTATCCGCACCAGGAATGGGTGCTTCACCTGCAGGATAAACTTCCAGCATCACCAGGGAGTCAACCTGGGACAGCACCCCAGCAAAGTCATCATACAAATCACGCGTACGCGTATAGCGGTGCGGCTGGAAAATCATCACCAGATTTTTATCCGGCCAGCCTGCGCGCGCCGCCTTAATGGTGGCATCCACTTCCGTCGGGTGGTGGCCATAGTCGTCCACCAGCATAGCGGTGCCCGCTTTGCCGTTTACCGGTGCCAGCGGATATTCGCCCAGGAAATCGAAACGGCGCCCCGTCCCCTGGAAGCTTTCGAGCGCACGCAAAATAGCGTCGTCTTCGATGCCCTCTTCCGTCGCCACGGCAACCGCGGCAGCCGCATTCAGCGCGTTATGGCGGCCTGGCGCATTCAGCACCACATGCATCTCAGGCTTGTCCTGACGCACAATGGTGAAAAAGCCCTGAGCGCCCTTTTGCTGATAATTTTCAACGCGCACATCCGCGTCGTCGCTAAAGCCATATGTGGTGATTTGACGACCCACGCGCGGCAGAAGCTCACGAATCACCGGATCGTCTACGCACATCACCGCACGTCCATAAAACGGCAAGTTGTGCAGGAAATTAATAAACGTCTGCTTTAAATTTTCGAAGTCACCCTGGTAAGTATCCATATGATCGGCTTCGATATTGGTCACAATAGAGACCATCGGCTGCAGGTGCAGGAACGAAGCATCGCTTTCGTCAGCCTCTGCAATCAGGTAGCGACTGTTGCCCAGGCGGGCATGGACACCTGCGGCTTTCACCAGACCACCATTTACAAACGTTGGATCCAGGCCCGCTTCGGCGTAAATGCTCGATACCATCGCCGTTGTCGTGGTTTTGCCATGCGTCCCCGCAATCGCAATACCGTGACGGAAACGCATCAGTTCAGCCAGCATCTCAGCACGACGGATGACCGGAATACGCGCTTCGTGGGCAGCAACAATTTCTGGGTTATCCGCAGAAATTGCCGTAGAAACAACAACCACGCTTGCATCGCGCACATTTTCAGGGCGATGGTTGAAATAAATCGTGGCACCCAGTGCCGACAACTGCTGCGTGACCGGGTTCGGCGCCAAATCGGAACCGCTGATCTGGTAACCTTCGTTAGCCAATACTTCAGCAATACCGCCCATACCGGCGCCGCCGATGCCAACAAAGTGAATGTGCCGGACGCGACGCATCTCAGGCACAATTGAACGCAGTTTCGCCAGTTGTTGTGTATTCATTCTCTAAACCTGCAAGCGGCATGCCGCCATTACATCAAATTTACGGGCGACAATTTGCCACCCACAAGTATTACGCGCGCGCTGCGGCGCTGACTTCGTTTGCTACACGTTCAGTTGCATCAGGAATGGAGGCAGCGCGCGCTCGCTCGGCCATTGCCAGCAGCGTTGCTCTGTCCCATCCGGCCAGGGTACGGGTAACGGCATCCACGGTAAACTGCGGTTGCTCCAGTATTTTCGCGGCGCCCGCTTTTTCCAGCGGCAGTGCATTCCAGTACTGCTGCCGATCTTTGTGCTGGAAAGGAACGAACAAGGCTGGTAACCCTGCAGCCGCGATTTCACTCACGGTTAACGCCCCAGAGCGACAAACCACAACATCAGCCCATTCGTAGGCTGCTGCCATATCATCAATAAACTCGGTGACCTTGTGCTGAGGCTGTCCTGCTTCAGCGTAAGCCTGCTGCACAACCGCCTGACCACCCTTTCCGGTTTGGTGCCAGACAGTCACGGATTCACCTAAACGCCCCGCGACCTGCGGCATGGTTTGGTTCAACACTCGAGCGCCCTGAGAACCGCCGACAACCAGCACGCGAACCGGACCTTTTCTTCCGGCAAAACGCACTTGCGGCAGCGGTAAAGCAAGCACATCTGTCCGCACCGGATTGCCAACAACGTCCGCTTCAGGGAATGCACCGGGAAAGGCTTGCATTACCTTGGTGGCGATCTTTGCCAACCATTTATTCGTCAGACCGGCAATGCCGTTCTGTTCATGCAAGACAACCGGAATGCCAAGAGACCAGGCAGCCAGACCACCGGGTCCGGAAACATACCCGCCCATGCCCAGCACAACATCCGGCTTCCAAGCTTTCATGATGGCGCGAGCCTGGCGCCACGCGTTAAAAATACGTACAGGAGCCATCAACAAGGCCTTTACGCCTTTGCCGCGCAGGCCAGAAATGCGAATAAAATCGATCTCAATCCCGTTTTTCGGCACCAGATCGGCTTCCATACGGTCCGCAGTACCAAGCCAGCGAATATCCCATCCTTCCGCCCGAAGGTGATGGGCAACGGCCAGGCCTGGGAAAACATGCCCACCTGTACCACCCGCCATCACCATCAATCGCTTCGCTTTGCCCGTCATTTGGCACTCCGTGTAAACGCCTGAGCCTTAGCCAGACGCGTTTCATAATCTATTCTCAACAACAGCATGATTGCCGTGGACATAATCAACAGGCTGGAACCGCCGTAACTGATAAGCGGCAGCGTCAGGCCTTTCGTGGGCAACATCCCCGCCGCAGCGCCAACGTTAACCAGCGCCTGGAAGCTAAACCAGATCCCGATAGAACACGCCAGGAAACCGGAGAAACGCTGATCCAATTCCAGCGCGCGCTTGCCGATGGACATCGCGCGAAAAGCGACGAAGAATACCATCAAAAGTGCAAGCACCACACCGATATATCCCAGCTCCTCGCCGATGATCGAGAAGATAAAGTCAGTGTGCGCTTCAGGCAGATATTCCAGCTTCTGAACCGAGTTCCCAAGCCCTTGTCCCCACAATTCACCGCGCCCAAAAGCCATCAGTGATTGCGTTAACTGGTAGCCGCTGCCGAATGGATCTTCCCACGGGTTCCAGAACGACGTTACGCGGCGAATACGGTAAGGTTCGGCGAGGATCAGCAGGATAACTGCCGAGATCCCCATCCCGATGATCGCGATAAACTGCCACAGCTTTGCTCCTGCGAGGAACAACATCGCCAGCGTAGTGACAAACAGCACAACTACGGTACCAAGGTCAGGCTGGGCTAGCAGCAGAACGGCCATCACCAGAATCACGCCCATTGGCTTCAGGAAGCCGCGCAGGTTATTTCGAACTTCATCCACCTTACGCACAAGGTAGTTGGCGAGATAACAGAACAGTGACAGCTTGGAAAACTCTGCGGGCTGAATACGCAGCGGGCCGAAAGCAATCCAGCGCGATGCCCCATTAACCGAGCTACCGACGACCAGTACAATCAGCAGCATCACGATCGAAGCCAGCAGCATGGCCGTGCTGTGACGCTGCCAGAAATGCATCGGCAAGCGCAGCGTCACCATCGCCAGCACAAACGCGACGATGATGTAGAGCCCGTCGCGTTTGGCAAACAGGAATGGATCGTTTGCCAGGCGCTGGCCTACCGGCATCGACGCCGAGGTCACCATAATAAAACCGATCGCAGCAAGGCCTAAGGTCAGCCAAAGCAGCGTGCGGTCATACAGCACCATGCTGTTGGCGTCGGCCTCACGGGAGCCCATTACCCACCCTTTTAACGCCGAAGCGACCCAGGCCAGGATACCAAACCCTGGAATACGGGGGACGCGAAGGCGAGGGAGAGATAAACGCATCAGCCTAGCTCCTTCGCTAATTGAGTAAACATGTCGCCGCGTTGTTCAAAGTTTTTAAACTGATCGAGACTCGCGCAGGCTGGAGAGAGCAGCACCATATCGCCAGATTCCACACGTGCCGCGGCAAGCTTCATCGCCTGCTCCATGGTTTCTGTACGCTCGGCAATATCCGGGCGTAACTCAGCCAGTTCAGCACCGTCACGGCCAAAGCAGTAAAGGCGTACGCGATCACCCTGCAGGTAGCGAGCTAAAGGTGAGAAGTCGGCAGACTTGCCGTCTCCGCCTAACAAAAGATGCAGAGTTCCTTCAACGTGCAGACCGTTTAACGCGGCTTCAGTACTGCCGACGTTGGTGGCTTTAGAGTCATTAATCCAGCGAACGCCATTCCGTTCCCAGGCCAGTTGGAAGCGATGAGCCAGGCCAGTATAAGTGGTCAACGCTTTCAGGCTGCTGGAACGAGGCAGATTCACCGCATCCGCCAGCGCCAGCGCTGCCAGCGCGTTAGTGTAGTTATGCTGCCCAACCAGTTTCATTTCTTTGGTGTTGAGGATTTTCTCCCCTTTCACCCGCAGCCAGGTGTCACCCTGCTGACGATTAAGATGATAATCGCCGACGTCCACACCGAAGCTGATACAGCGCTCGTCCGCGCCGCGTACCGGCATCGTTAATGCGTCATCTGCGTTGACCACGCAAACTTTGGCATTTTCATAGATGCTCAGTTTTGCCGCACGATATTGCTGCATCCCGAACGGATAGCGATCCATATGATCTTCCGTCACGTTCAGAACGGTCGCCGCCGCAGCCTTCAGGCTATGGGTGGTTTCCAACTGGAAGCTTGATAGCTCAAGAACATAAAGCTCACAGCCTTTGTCCAGCAGCATCAACGCCGGCAGACCAATATTTCCGCCAACGCCCACGTTCACCCCCGCGGCTTTCGCCATCTCTCCCACCAGGGTGGTGACGGTACTTTTACCGTTGGAGCCGGTAATCGCGACAATCGGCGCCTGGGCCTCTCGGCAAAACAGCTCTATATCACCAATAACCTCGACCCCGGCATCCACCGCCGCACTCAAGGCTGGAGTTGCCAGCGCCACGCCAGGGCTGGCAATAATCAAATCCGCCGCCAGCAACCAGTCCTCATTCAGCGAACCGGTATGACGATCAACGTTCTCAGGCAGCTTATCAAGACCAGGAGGGGAGATACGGGAATCCATTACGCGTGGCGTAATGCCGCGCGCAATAAAGAAATCCACGCAGGACAGGCCCGTCAGGCCCAGTCCAATGATGACAACATTTTTACCCTGGTAATCTGCCATATTTAGCGAACCTTCAGCGTAGCCAGGCCAATAAGCACCAGCATCAGCGAAATAATCCAGAAGCGCACAATCACGCGTGGCTCCGGCCAGCCTTTCAATTCATAGTGATGGTGAATGGGCGCCATACGGAAGATACGCTGCCCTCTGAGCTTGAACGAGCCCACCTGCAGGATCACCGAAAGCGTTTCAACGACGAACACGCCACCCATAATCACCAGCAGGAACTCCTGACGCAGCAGTACCGCGATAGTCCCCAGCGCCCCGCCAAGAGCCAACGAGCCTACATCGCCCATGAAGACCTGAGCCGGGTATGTGTTGAACCACAGGAAGCCCAGGCCTGCGCCGACAATCGCCGTACAGACGATAACCAGTTCACCCGCATGGCGCAGGTAAGGAATGTGCAGGTAGCCCGCAAAATTCATGTTCCCCGTAGCCCATGCCACCAGCGCAAAACCTGCAGCGACAAACACGGTAGGCATAATCGCCAGGCCATCAAGACCATCCGTCAGGTTTACCGCATTACCGGTACCAACAATTACAAAATACGCCAGCAGTACATAGAACAAACCAAGCTGCGGCATCACGTCTTTGAAAAACGGCACAACAAGTTCAGTTGCTGGCGTCCCTTTCCCGGCTGCATACATTGTGAAAGCAACGACCAGTGCAATCACCGACATCCAGAAGTATTTCCAGCGAGCAATCAGACCTTTGGTATCCTTACGAACCACTTTGCGGTAGTCATCGACAAAGCCAACAATCCCGAAGCCGATCAGTACGAACAGCACGCACCAGACGTAAGGGTTCGAGGGATAAGCCCACATCAGCACGGACACCACAATGGCGGTCAGGATCATGATCCCGCCCATGGTTGGCGTTCCTTTCTTGCTAAAGTGCGACTCTGGACCATCGTTACGTACAACCTGCCCGAAGGAGAGTTGCTGTAAACGCGCGATCATCCGCGGTCCCATCCACAGGGAGATAAACAGAGCGGTCAGCAGGCTGACGATGGCGCGAAACGTCAGATAGGAAAAGACGTTAAAGCCGGAATAATATTTGACCAAATGTTCGGCCAGCCAAACTAGCATGCTTGTTTCTCCTGTAATGCGCGAACCACCTCTTCCATGGCCGCACTACGTGAACCTTTCACCAAAATGGTTAAAATTGAATGTTCCGCGATAAGCGCTTTCAAACGCGCCACCACGGCCTGTTTATCGGCAAAATGTTCACCAACTTCTGATGCGTCACTCAGCGTTTTGCTTAACACGCCAACGCTCAAAACACGGTCAATACCTGCGGCTTTTGCCGCTTCGCCAACCTGACGATGGCAAGCTTCGGCTTCCTCACCCAGCTCGCCCATATCGCCAACTACCATCACACGGTAACCCGGCATTTCTGACAGAACCTGTGCCGCCGCGGTCATTGAACCCACGTTAGCGTTGTAGCTGTCGTCCAGCAGCAGTTGATTTTCTGCAAGCTGGATAGGGAACAGGCGGCCCGGCACGGCTTTAAGCTCAGCAAGCCCCGCTTTTACGGATTCGAGCGTCGCACCAACGGCCATTGCCAGCGCGGTAGCCGCCAGCGAGTTAGCAATATTGTGACGACCCGGCAACGGCAGAATGACATCAACATCGCCCTGCGGCGTATGCAGAGTAAATTCGGTACCGTGGGAGGTAATATGGATATTCGTTGCGGTGAAATCGCTGCCTGCCGCGTTTGGCGAGAAGCGCCAGGTTTTACGATCGCCAATGACCGCCTGCCAGTTCAGCCAGTCGTTGTTATCTGCATTAAGGATCGCCGTACCGTTTGCCGCAAGGCCGGTAAAGATCTCGCCTTTAGCTTTCGCTACGCCAGCCAGAGAACCAAACCCTTCAAGATGCGCAGCCGCCAGGTTGTTTACCAGAGCCGCTTCCGGGCGGGTTAACCCTACGGTCCAGGCGATTTCCCCCTGGTGGTTTGCACCCAGCTCAATAACGGCATAATCGTATTCCGGCGTCAGGCGCAGCAGCGTCATCGGCACGCCAATATCGTTATTCAGGTTGCCAGCTGTATAAAGCGTGTTGCCACACTGGCGCAGAATAGATGCCGCCATTTCCTTCACGGAGGTTTTGCCGGAAGAGCCGGTTAGCGCCACAACGCGAGTAGGCACCTGCTGGCGAACCCACGCACCTAGTTCACCAAAAGCAAGGCGGGTATCGGCCACAACCAGTTGGGGAACATCAATATCCAGCTTACGGTTAACCAATAATGCGCCTGCCCCGCCTTTCACCGCATCGGCGGCAAAGTCGTGGGCATCAAAACGCTCGCCTTTCAGCGCAACAAACAGGCAACCAGCTGTCAGCTTACGGGTATCCGTTGTGACATCAATAATGTCGGCGTCTGCGCCATGTAGCTGCCCATTAAGAATGGATGCCAGTTGCTTCAGGGAAACGCGAATCATGCCACAACCCCCAGCAGGCGCGCTGCGGTAACGCGGTCGGAGTAATCCAGACGACGGTTGCCAACAATCTGATAGTCCTCGTGGCCTTTGCCCGCCAGCAGAACCACATCATTTTCTTTGGCCTGCATAATCGCGTTAGTCACCGCTTCTGCGCGGCCCAGCACAACGTGCACACGGCCTGCATCCAGCATACCGGTCAGGATATCGTCGACGATGGCCTTCGGTTCTTCGGTGCGTGGGTTGTCATCGGTCACCACCACCACATCGGCATATTGTTCGGCAATACCGCCCATAATTGGCCGCTTACCTTTATCGCGATCGCCGCCACAGCCGAATACACACCACAGTTTGCCGGAACAGTGCAGACGAGCTGCCTGTAGCGCTTTTTCCAACGCATCCGGCGTGTGGGCATAATCCACTACCACGGTAGGTTTGCCGGTAGTGCTGAACACTTCCATTCGCCCACAAACAGGTTGTAGACGCGGGCCTGTGGCAATTAATGCTTCGAGCGGATAACCCAGCGCCAGCAGCGTGGCTAAAGCCAACAGCAGATTACTGACGTTAAACGCGCCCATCAGGCGGCTTTCAATTTCGCCATTGCCCCACGATGAACTGAAGTGAATCGTCGCTCCACCATCGTGATAAACCACTTCATCCGCTTTCAGCCAGCGCCCATGCGCCCCCGGCTCAAGGTTATTTTCCATCGTGACCGCCACGGCATCCGGCAGGCGCGCCAACCAGCGGTGACCCACTTCGTCATCGGCGTTGATGATTGCCTGACCGCAGTCATGCTCGGAAAACAACAGCCACTTAGCGGCTTCGTAATTCGCCATATCACCGTGATAATCAAGGTGATCGCGGCTTAAATTGGTAAACACCGACGCGGCAAACTTCAGCGCCGCCACGCGATGCTGAACCAGACCATGGGATGAAACTTCCATGGCACCAAAGGTTGCACCTTGAGCCTTCAGGCTCGCCAGCACGTGCTGCACATCTACCGCAGAACCCGTGGTATTTTCTGTCGGCACAACCTGCCCGAGCAGGCCATTGCCTACGGTCCCCATCACTGCGCCGGTTTCATCCAGCAGCTGCGCCCACTGCGCCAACAGTTGAGTCGTTGTCGTTTTGCCGTTGGTGCCGGTGACACCAACCAGACATAAGGATTCAGAAGGTTGATGATAGAAACGGCCAGCCAATGCAGACAGGCGCTGATGCAGCTGGCTCAGGTAAATGACCGGTACGCCGTGCATCTCGCGAACTTCGCCATCCGCCGCTTCACCGTCCGCTTCTGCGATCACGGCAGCCACACCCTGTGCTATCGCCTGCGGGATATAACGACGCCCGTCCGCCTGATGACCGACCACGGCCACAAAAAGATCGCCCGCAGCCGCCACGCGGCTGTCGAGTGTCATCTCTCGCAGCGCTCTCGCAGGTAGCCCGGCTACCCACGGAGCAAGAAGGTCGCTCAAATTACGATCTGCCACCTGATGCCTCTTTCTGATTAATTACAAATTCGCTTTTCTCACCGGTTGCCAGCGCATCCGGCTCGATGTTCATGGTGCGCAGTACGCCGCCCATGATGGCACCGAACACAGGTGCAGATACGGCACCGCCGTAATACTTACCGCCCTGCGGGTCATTGATAACCACCACCAGCGCAAATCGCGGCTGGCTGGCTGGCGCAACGCCTGCGGTGTAAGCAATGTATTTGTTTATGTATTTACCGTCCGGCCCGACTTTTTTCGCAGTACCGGTTTTAATCGCAATACGGTAGCCCTTAATGGCCGCCTTCACGCCGCCGCCGCCGGGAAGCGCCACGCTTTCCATCATGTGCACCACGGTGCGGACGGTTGATTCAGCAAAGATACGCTCGCCGGGAACCGGCGGGTCAACTTTGGTTATCGACAGCGGGCGATAAATGCCGTAGCTGCCAATCGTTGCGTAGACTCGCGCTAACTGTAACGGGGTTACCATTAGCCCATAGCCGAAAGAGAAGGTGGCCCTCTCTATGTCAGACCACCGTTGTTTTTGAGGATATAAGCCACTGCGTTCCCCGACCAACCCCAAATTGGTCGCTTTTCCCAGTCCAAAACGTGAGTAAGTATCTACTAACGCTGAGGAGGGCATCGCTAACGCCAGCTTAGAAACACCGACGTTACTCGACTTCTGTAATACCCCGGTAAGGGTCAATTCGCTGTACCGCGCCACATCTTTGATCTCATGACCATTAATGCGGTACGGAATCGTATTCAGTACGCTATTTTCATTCACCACACCACGCTGCAACGCGGTCATTACCACCATCGGCTTAACGGTGGAACCCGGCTCGAAGACGTCGGTGATGGTGCGGTTACGCATTACGTCTTTTGCCGTGCCGGTTAGATTGTTCGGGTTGTAGGACGGGCTGTTTGCCATCGCAAGAACTTCACCAGTATTAACATCAACCAAAACGGCACTGCCCGATTCGGCTTTGTTGAAGGCAACGGCGTTATTCAGTTCACGATAAACCAGCGCCTGTAGGCGTTCATCAATGCTCAAAGCCAGGTTATGGGCGGCCTGGCTGTCGGTAGAGGAAATGTCTTCGATAACGCGCCCGTAGCGGTCTTTACGCACAATGCGCTCGCCAGGCTGACCGGTGAGCCATTTATCAAAGCTTTTTTCCACCCCCTCGATCCCTTCGCTGTCCACGTTGGTGAAGCCGATGAGGTGAGCAGTCACTTCGCCGGATGGGTAGTAGCGACGAGATTCCTGGCGAAGGTGAATTCCCGGAAGCTTAAGCTTTTTGATGTAGTCGCCAATATCCGGGTTAACCTGCCGCGCAAGATAAATAAACCGCCCATTGGGGTTGCTGTTCACGCGGGATGAAAGCTGGTCGAGAGGCATTTTTAGTGCATCGGCTAGCGCTTTCCAGCGGTTGTCCAGCGTGACTCCACCAGCGTCATGCAATTCTTTCGGGTCGGCCCAGACGGCATTTACCGGTACGCTAACCGCAAGAGGGCGTCCCGCGCGATCGCTTATCATCCCTCGGGAAGTAGACACTTCCTGCACGCGCAATGAACGCATGTCACCCTGACGTACCAGCATGTCCGGGTTGATTATCTGCAGCCAGGCAACACGGCCCAGAAGGAAAGCCAGCGCCAACAGAATGCAACCGCAGAGCAACGCAAAACGCCAACTCACAAAGTTGGCCTGTTCTTCCTGACGTTTTGGTTTAAGCGTTTTTGCCGCTGCTCTCATCTGCCGCACTGTTCCTTATTGCTGAACTACGATGTTTTCCTGTGAAGGATCGACATGCTGCAGCTGCAGCTTTTCCGTCGCGATCCGTTCTACCCGGCTATGATCGCCGAGCGCATTTTCTTCAAGAATCAGGTTGCGCCATTCAATATCCAGCGCATCACGTTCGAGTACCATCTGCTCGCGCTGTGCAGTGAGCAGACGAGTATGGTGCGCCGTCGTGACCACGGAAACCGCGGTCACAATAATGGCAACGAACAAGCAAAGTGCCAGTTTCCCATGGCGCAGAAGATCGCCACCAATCACGGCAGGCAGCGCATGACGCTCGTTGCTGCCGAGCTGCGTCACTCTGCTGAGGGTTTCTGTCACCCGATTGATCATGCGTTAGTCCTCTCCGCAATCCGCAAAACAGAACTACGGGCGCGTGGATTTTCCGCCACCTCTTCTTCACCTGGCATCAGCTTACCTAGCGCTTTCAACTGGCGGCCACCCAGCTTATTCAGCTGTGCTTCCGTCATCGGTAAACCGGCTGGGACCTGTGGCCCACGGCTGTTTTCACGCATGAAGCGTTTAACAATGCGATCTTCCAGAGAGTGGAAGCTGATGATCGATAAACGGCCACCGGGAGATAACGCCTCCAGCGAGCCATTCAGCGCTTTTTCAATTTCATCCAGCTCGCTGTTGATCCAGATCCGGATAGCCTGAAATGTTCGGGTAGCCGGGTGCTTAAACTTATCTTTAACCGGCATAGCGGCAGAGACGACGGCCGCCAGCTCTTTGGTACGCGTCATCGGCTCTTCCCGGTTACGCTCAACGATGGCGCGTGCAATGCGCTTACCAAAACGTTCTTCACCAAAGGTTTTAATAACCCAGGCAATATCGGCCTCTTCCGCCGTCATCAACCATTGAGCAGCGGATTGACCTCGAGTTGGGTCCATACGCATATCCAGCGGCCCATCACGCATGAACGAGAAACCGCGTTCTGCATCATCCAGTTGAGGAGAAGAGACGCCGAGATCCAGCAAAATGCCGTCGATCTTGCCGTCCAGTTCGCGCTCACGTGCGTAATCTGCAAGCGCAGAGAATGGGCCATGAATGATGGAGAAGCGTGGGTCATCGATAGCGGCAGCCGCTGCAATCGCCTGCGGATCGCGGTCGATCGCCAGCAGCCGTCCTTGCTCACCGAGCTGGGACAGAATCAGGCGTGAATGGCCACCGCGACCAAAAGTGCCATCAATGTAGATGCCGTCGGGACGAATATTCAGGCCGTTCACGGCCTCGTCCAGCAGCACCGTAGTGTGTTTAAAATTTTCCATCATTTCTAAAGTGACAAGTCCTGCAGACGATCCGACAAGGTGTTTGTCGAACCCTGCTCAGCGTCGATATCTTCCTTGACCTGTTGATGCCAGGTCGCTTCATCCCACAGCTCAAACTTATTGAACTGGCCGACCAGCATGACTTCTTTGGTAAGCCCGGCGTGCTGCCGTAAAACGGGCGCCAACAGCAATCGCCCGGCGTTATCCATCTGACATTCACTGGCATGCCCCAATAACAGACGCTGTACGCGGCGTTCTGCGGGGTTCATGCTCGACAGACGGGCAAGCTTTTGTTCAATGATTTCCCACTCAGGAACGGTATAAAGCAGCAGGCAGGGGTGATGGATGTCGATGGTACAAACCATCTGACCTTCTGAGGTTTCGATCAGCTTTTCCCTATAACGGGTAGGCACGGCGAGCCGCCCCTTGCTGTCGAGATTGACTAACGTTGCCCCACGGAACATGCCAGCCTCACCCTTTAATGACCCATTTCACCACTTTAACCCACAAATTCCCACATAAAGGAGTTTACGGAGGGGAGGAAAACCTTGTCAAGCCAGCCAGGCCGCTTACGGGAATAAATTCCCACACCTAAGCGATTGATAAATGGCTGGCGTGAAAAAGCCCGCAATAGCGAGGCAAAATTAACGTTATGAATATTTGAAAGAAAAAGACCAATAAACATCAACAGCGTTAAAACGACCGAATACTTGTCTGGAGAAATATTAAGTACTCAGTTTGCGACGCGGGCGGCATTTTAAGGTATTTCAAAGCGAGTGAACAGCGCCAGATGCCCGTCTGGCGCTGGCTCTGCGCGAGACAGAAGTAAAGAGAGGTTGCTAATGATTAATAATCCAACATTTCTTAGCTGCTGGTATGTAACAAAATAATACAAAGAAGAGATTTATTTCTCGATGGAGATTTTTTTACCCGATTTTTCCCGCCTAATTAATTGCCTTAAAAAATAAGGGTAAATATACGGGAAAAATCTTAATTAACTTTAAGTGGCTGATAATGATCTCTTTATCAGTAACGACTTAAGCTACCCCGACGATAAAGATTGCGGCGAATTCGGGTCAACCCAGGCTTCGGCTTACGTGGCTCATCAAGGCTTGCCAGCACCAGTTCCAGTACGCGCTCGGCAACATCGCGGTGACGCTGTGCGACCGCCAATACCGGACACTGCAGGAAATCCAGCAGCTCATGATCGCCGAAGGTGGCGATCGCCAACTCCGAAGGCAGCCGCCCCTGACGGCGCAGCGTGACATCCATCACGCCCTGCAGCAGTGCGAAGGACGTTGTGTACAGCGCATCAGGCATCTCGTGAGTTTCCAGCCACTTTTCAAAAAGCTGAGCGGCAGCCTCACGCTCATAGCTGTTAGCGTAGAGATAATTGACGGTACGAGGATCGTCTTTCCAGGCAGTACGGAACCCTTGCTCACGCAGGAAACTCACGGACAGTTCAGGTAATGCACCAAGGTAAAGGATATTTTCACCAGGGAATTTCCGCAGCTCTTCAGCCAGCATTTCTGCATCGTCCTGATCGGCACCGACAACGCTGGTGAAGTGTTCACGGTCTAACGCACGGTCGAGCGCAATAATCGGGAACGAATCGTTTGCCCAACGCTGATAAAAAGGATGCTCCGGCGGCAACGAGGTAGACACTATAATGGCATCAACCTGCCGCTGCAGAAGATGTTCAATACAGCGCATTTCGTTGTCGGGTTGATCCTCAGAGCAAGCGATCAGCAACTGATAGCCGCGCTGGCGAGCCTGACGCTCAAGGTAATTTGCTATACGGGTGTAGCTGGTGTTTTCCAGGTCTGGGATCACCAGCCCAATAGAACGCGTGCGTCCTGCACGTAGCCCAGCGGCTACCGCATTAGGGTGGTAATTATGCTCGCGTACCACCGCCATGACTTTCTCAACGGTTTTATCGCTGACGCGATACTGTTTTGCTTTTCCGTTGATAACATAGCTTGCCGTGGTGCGCGACACGCCAGCCAGACGCGCGATTTCATCCAATTTCACTGTAGCCCCTTACTCTCCAGGTGATCCATACCCATGCTCTGGTTATGGTTAACGACATTCACATCTAAGCGCAGAATAATAACTCCGGCAACCGCTTTTGCAGGCGCTTGTTTTCTTATTTGCAAAAAAAAGCCCGGCAGTGATTACCGGGCATGTGAATTAGATCACATTCGGGACTAACGCATGATCTTATCGCCACGCGAAACGCCAACAATACCCGAACGGGCCACTTCGACGATTTTCGCAACATCACGGATCGTATCAAGGAACGCATTGAGTTTATCGCTGGTCCCGGCAAGCTGGACGGTGTAAAGCGTTGGCGTCACATCAATGATTTGCCCACGGAAAATTTCCGTGCTGCGCTTCACCTCTTCCCGCCCGTATCCGCTGGCCTGTACCTTCACCAGCATGATTTCACGCTCAACGTAGGCCCCCTGCCCCAGCTCACTGACGCGTAACACATCCACCAGCTTATGCAACTGCTTCTCAATCTGTTCCAGTACCTTCTCGTCACCCACGGTTTGGATTGTCATACGGGAAAGCGTGGGATCGTCCGTAGGCGCTACGGTAAGGCTTTCAATGTTGTAACCACGCTGGGAAAACAGACCAATGACCCGGGACAGCGCACCTGATTCATTTTCCAGTAAGACAGATAATATCCGGCGCATAATCAGGTTCTCTCCGTTTTGCTTAGCCACATTTCATCCATACCGCCACCGCGAATCTGCATCGGATAAACGTGTTCAGTACCGTCAACTGTCACATCGACAAACACCAGTCGCCCGCCGCGCACGGTTTCCAGCGCTTCGGCAAGTTTGCTTTCCAGTTCTTCTGGCTTAGTGATACTAATCCCCACATGGCCATAAGCTTCAGCCAGGCGAACAAAGTCCGGGAGCGACTCCATATAAGACTGAGAGTGGCGGCCCGAATAAATCATGTCCTGCCACTGTTTCACCATGCCGAGGTAACGGTTGTTAAGGTTCAAAACCAGAACCGACAAGCCGTACTGCAGCGCGGTAGAAAGCTCCTGAATATTCATCTGGATACTACCATCGCCGGTGACGCAAATGACCGTTTCATCCGGCAACGCCATCTTCACGCCAAGCGCGGCAGGAAGACCAAAGCCCATCGTGCCTAAACCACCGGAATTTATCCAACGGCGTGGCTTATCGAACGGATAATAGAGCGCGGCAAACATTTGGTGCTGGCCCACATCGGAGGTGACATAAGCATCACCGTTCGTCAGGCGATAAGCGGTTTCAATAACAGCCTGCGGCTTGATAGCCTGGCTATGGCGATCGAACTCAAGGCAGTGGCGAGCGCGCCACTGTTCAATCTGTTGCCACCAGTCCCGAATATCATCCCCGGATTGCTGAACGTCTTCCTGAGCAAGCAAGTCCAGCATTTGCGTCAGAGCTTGACGCGCATCCCCCACAATTGGGATATCCGCCGCAACTGTTTTGGAGATAGACGTAGGGTCGATATCAATATGCAGCACTGTTGCATTCGGGCAGTATTTAGCGAGATTGTTAGTGGTTCGGTCATCAAAGCGAACGCCAACGGCAAAGATAACGTCCGAATGATGCATCGTCATGTTGGCTTCGTAGGTGCCGTGCATGCCCAGCATACCCAGCGACTGCCGATGTGTAGCCGGGAATGCACCTAGCCCCATCAGCGATGAGACAACCGGAATATTGAGCTTTTCGGCAATCGTCAACAATTCTGCCTCGCAGGCTGAATTGATCGCCCCACCGCCTACGTACATCACCGGTTTTCTAGCCGCAATCAGCGTCTGCAGGGCGCGCTTGATCTGCCCTTTGTGGCCCTGCGTCGTTGGGTTGTAAGAGCGCATACTAACGGCGTCTGGCCAGGCATACGGCAGCTTATTCAGCGGACTCATGATGTCTTTGGGTAAATCAACGACCACCGGCCCTGGGCGGCCGCTGGACGCAAGCCAGAATGCCTTTTTGATGATCCCAGGTATGTCCTCGACCTGTTTTACCAGGAAGCTATGTTTAACGACTGGTCGGGAGATACCGACCATGTCACATTCCTGAAAGGCGTCGTAACCAATCAATGAAGTTGCGACCTGCCCGGACAACACAACCATCGGAATGGAGTCCATGTAGGCGGTTGCAATGCCGGTAATAGCATTTGTAGCGCCAGGCCCTGAAGTCACCAGCACAACGCCGGTTTCTCCCGTAGCACGCGCCAGGCCGTCGGCCATATGCACTGCAGCCTGTTCATGGCGTACCAGCACATGATCGATCCCACCCATAGTATGAAGCGCATCGTAAATATCGAGTACTGCGCCTCCCGGATAGCCGAATACTTGTTTTACGCCCTGATCGATTAACGACCGGACGACCATCTCGGCTCCTGACAACATCTCCATGGTTTTGCCTCCAGGCTCACGTTTTTGACGGCATGCAGAAGTCATTTCCGCACCGTCGTTGCGACAGGTTGTGTCTCTGCCTGTATCATTTTTATAGGTTTAGCCCATTAACATAACCGCTCAAGATCCGTCAGGCAATTACCCGCCAGAGCAACCTGAAGAGAAGAAATTGCACTCACCTCTATAAAAATCAGGCATAGCGGAGCGATCGACTAAATACAGAGGGTGACTAATGACGAATATGCCAAAGATGCGGGGAATCACAGTGCGTTATGTATTAATTTAGCATTATTAAGCTGTGAGGAAGAGGCCACCAGAAAATGCTAAAGTACAAAATACTGCCTTTCTAACATAAAAAAGTGGAAACGGGCTGTTCAGGCCCGAGCATCCATAATACTGGTAACGTTATTGACATAAGCTTTTTGCTATCTGATTTTTCATCCACAAATGCCCCTTGTCTTGCCCGACTGAGCCATACCAGGATAAATAACAAGTACGCTTTCTTTTGATAAAAGGCACAGGAAACACTCTTAAATTCAATTCATTAGGAACACTATCAACCAACCAGCGTGGTGCAAGTGCCACAAGCCGTGTTTGTGAAACCACATTTAATACACAGGTCATTGCCATTCCCTGATAGGCAATCGCATTTTGCTTATTCAACGTGTCATACCACGGTGAACTGAAGGAGCCATAACATTCTGGAGAAGCCACCGCATGCTGCTGATTATAGAAATCACGCGTCGTTAGCGGAGAACAAAAACCAGGATGCTCCTGGCCAGTGACTAAAACGATTTCATCCTCAAACAGTGGGATTCTTTTAAACTCAGGCCGAGAGATTTGATCATAACAAATCAAAAAATCAACTTCCTGATAGCGTAGCTGCCGCTCAACATCCTCATTAAAAGAAGATTTAAAAATTAATTGAACGTTTGGTGCCTTATATTTCATCGTATCTAAAATACGTGACATTATTTTACTGTCTAAAGGACTGGCAACGCAAAGCGTAAACTGCCGCTTGCTCCTTAGAGGATCAAAGTCCCCTTCCGGTAGCTCATTCTGGACCATCTGTAAGGCGTCACGAATCACGTCATAAAGCTGAAAAGCTCTGGCTGTTGCTTGTATCGTCCGCCCATTGCGAACAAATAACTCATCCTTGAAGGTGGTTTTCAACCGGGACACGGCGTTGCTGACGGCTGGCTGAGACATCCCCAACAGCCTGGCTGCACCGGTAATACTTTGTGCCCTCATTACCGTGTCAAAAACAGTCAGCAGGTTTAAGTCTACATTACGTAACAGAGGTCTTATTGCATCCAGAGTCTCCCGACTCTTATGTATTTTAGAATCCATTTTTACTCCAGTAATAAATAGAGTGCCATTCCACAATGCATAAGTTGGAAATTTCATTTTAATATCTTTCTGACAAGAATTTATAACGACTCAATTAACCAGAACAGTTATTACTGAAGGAATAAAACCACTCAATAAAAACCAGTAAGTCACCGGATGGGTAATAAGAAATCTGTCAGGCCGTGAACAATACATCAGTTCTATCATATTCATAAGATGAATTATTTAAATTCAGTCTGTTCTCAGACGATATTACGCCTTTTAATCTTAATTAATATATTAAGAAAAGACATTTTCTCGGTATCTTTCACTGAGCAAACACGACGAACGCATCGGCCCAGCGATCCCACAACCAGCCTAAAGGTTGACACCTGCGTTGAGATCAAGTACCAATAAATACATCACGAAATTGCACAGGGCTTGAAACATGAATCGCACCGTCCGCCTACTTGGTCTACTACTAAACGCATCTTATTTGCGCGGTAGACTGGTGGGCGACAATCAGCGTTGATTCAAGCCTTCAGACAGAAAAAACCCGCGCCAATGCGCGGGTTTTTTTATGCTCGTCGCGAAGGCACCCAAAGAGATAAAGGACCGAACCATGAGCCAGCAAGTCATTATTTTTGATACCACATTGCGCGACGGCGAACAGGCTTTACAGGCAAGCCTGAGCGTAAAAGAGAAATTGCAGATCGCTATGGCGCTAGAACGTATGGGCGTCGACGTCATGGAAGTCGGCTTCCCTGTCTCTTCCCCCGGTGATTTCGAATCCGTACAGACTATTGCCCGCAATATCAAAAACAGCCGCGTTTGTGGCCTCGCTCGCTGCGTTGAGAAAGACATAGATGTTGCCGCTGAATCCTTAAAAGTCGCTGAAGCCTTCCGTATTCATACTTTCATCGCCACCTCTCCAATGCACATCGCCACCAAGCTGCGCAGTACGCTGGATGAAGTCATTGAGCGCGCTATTTATATGGTGAAACGCGCTCGTAACTACACCGATGACGTAGAATTTTCCTGTGAAGATGCTGGCCGCACGCCGATTGCCGACCTGGCTCGCGTAGTCGAAGCCGCGATCAACGCAGGCGCAACCACCATTAACATCCCGGATACCGTCGGCTACACCATGCCGTTTGAGTTCTCCAACATCATCACCGGTTTGTATGAGCGCGTGCCGAACATTGATAAAGCGATTATTTCCGTGCACACCCACGACGATTTGGGGCTGGCCGTAGGTAATGCCATGGCGGCAGTTCACGCGGGTGCTCGCCAGGTGGAAGGCGCAATGAACGGTATCGGTGAACGCGCGGGTAACTGCTCACTGGAAGAAGTCATCATGGCTATCAAGGTGCGCAAGGACATCATGAACCTGCACACCAATATCAATCATCAGGAAATCTGGCGCACCAGCCAGATGGTTAGCCAAATCTGCAACATGCCAATTCCGGCCAACAAAGCTATCGTCGGCACCGGCGCCTTCGCCCACTCCTCCGGTATTCACCAGGACGGCGTGCTGAAAAATCGCGAAAACTACGAAATCATGACGCCAGAATCCATCGGCCTGAATCAGGTACAGCTGAACCTGACCTCACGCTCCGGCCGGGCCGCGGTGAAGCACCGCATGGACGAGATGGGTTACAAAGAGGCTGATTACAATCTGGATAACCTGTACGACGCCTTCCTGAAACTGGCAGATAAAAAAGGCCAGGTATTTGACTACGACCTGGAAGCATTGGCCTTCATCAACAAGCAGCAGGAAGAGCCTGAGCACTTCAGCCTGGATTATTTCAGCGTGCAGTCGGGTTCTAACGGTATCGCGACGGCATCCGTGAAGCTGGTTTGCGGCGAAGAGGTCAAAGCTGAAGCAGCAAACGGTAACGGCCCGGTGGATGCGGTCTATCAGGCAATTAACCGCATCACCGATTACAACATTGAGCTGGTGAAATACAGCTTAACCGCCAAAGGGCAAGGCAAAGACGCCCTGGGCCAGGTAGATATCGTGGTGGATTACAACGGCCGCCGCTTCCACGGCGTAGGGCTGACAACCGACATCGTCGAATCATCAGCCAAAGCCATGGTCCACGTGCTGAACAACATCTGGCGTGCCGGTGAAGTCGAAAAAGAATTGCAACGCAAAGCTCAACATCAGAATAAAGAACAAAATCAGGAAACCGTGTAATGTCGAAAAATTACCATATTGCAGTTTTGCCGGGTGACGGTATTGGCCCGGAAGTGATGGCTCAGGCCCTGAAAGTACTGGATGCAGTTCGCAATTGCTTTGATATCCGCATCAGCACCAGCTCCTATGACGTCGGTGGTGCCGCGATTGATCGCCACGGCAGCCCGCTGCCGCAGGCCACAGTCGAAGGTTGTGAGCAGGCCGATGCGATTCTGTTCGGCTCTGTAGGTGGCCCGAAATGGGAACATCTGCCGCCAGCAGAACAGCCTGAACGCGGTGCCCTGCTGCCGTTGCGTAAACATTTTAAACTCTTCAGCAACCTGCGTCCTGCGCGTCTGTATCAGGGGCTGGAAGAGTTTTGCCCGCTGCGCGCCGACATCGCAGCTAACGGCTTCGACATTCTGTGCGTTCGCGAACTGACCGGCGGGATTTACTTCGGCCAGCCGAAAGGCCGTGAAGGTAGCGGTATGCACGAGAAAGCCTTCGATACCGAGGTTTACCACCGCTTTGAGATCGAGCGCATTGCACGCATCGCCTTTGAATCTGCCCGCAAACGCCGCAGCAAAGTGACCTCCATTGATAAAGCAAACGTGCTGCAAACCTCACTGTTGTGGCGTGAAATCGTCAACGAAATCGCTAAAGAATACCCGGATGTGTCGCTGTCCCACATGTATATCGACAACGCCACCATGCAGTTAATTAAAGATCCATCGCAGTTCGACGTTCTGCTGTGCTCCAACTTGTTCGGAGACATCCTGTCCGACGAGTGCGCCATGATCACCGGATCTATGGGCATGCTGCCTTCTGCCAGCCTCAACGAACAAGGCTTTGGCTTATACGAACCTGCGGGCGGTTCAGCACCGGATATCGCCGGGAAGAACATTGCCAACCCTATCGCGCAGATCCTGTCGCTGGCGCTGCTGTTGCGCTATAGCCTGGATGCCGAGGAAGCCGCGCAGGCTATCGAAAGCGCCATTAATCGCGCGTTAGAAGAAGGCCACCGTACCGGGGATTTAGCCCGCGATGGTCACGCAGTCAGCACCGACGAAATGGGCGATATCATTGCCCGCTACATCGCTCAGGGGAAATAATCATGGCCAGGACCTTATATCAGAAGTTGTACGACGCCCACGTCGTGTATGAAGCCCCGGAAGAGACACCGCTGCTGTATATCGATCGCCACCTGGTGCATGAAGTGACTTCCCCGCAGGCCTTTGACGGATTGCGCGCCCATGGCCGCCCGGTTCGTCAGCCGAGGAAAACCTTCGCCACAATGGACCACAACGTGTCGACCCAAACTAAGGACATCAATGCCTCCGGCGAGATGGCCCGTATTCAGATGCAGGAACTGATGAAGAACTGCAAAGAGTTTGGCGTTGAGCTGTACGATCTGAACCACCCTTATCAGGGCATCGTTCACGTTATGGGGCCAGAACAAGGGATCACCCTGCCGGGCATGACCATCGTGTGCGGCGACTCCCATACTGCCACTCACGGCGCATTCGGCGCGCTGGCTTTTGGGATTGGGACTTCCGAAGTTGAGCATGTCCTGGCAACGCAGACTCTGAAACAGGGTCGTGCGAAAACCATGAAAATTGAAGTCCAGGGCAAAGCGGCTCCGGGGATCACGGCCAAAGATATCGTGCTGGCTATCATCGGCAAAACCGGCAGCGCCGGCGGCACCGGTCACGTGGTTGAATTCTGCGGCGACGCTATTCGTGCCCTGAGCATGGAAGGCCGCATGACGCTGTGCAACATGGCGATCGAAATGGGGGCCAAAGCCGGGATTGTTGCGCCGGATGAAACCACCTTCAGCTATGTGAAAGGTCGTCTGCACGCCCCTAAAGGCGCGGACTGGGATGAAGCCGTCGAGTACTGGAAAACCTTCAGCACCGACGATGGCGCTAAATTTGACACCATCGTCACCTTAGACGCCGCCGACATTGCACCGCAAGTGACCTGGGGAACCAACCCAGGCCAGGTGATTTCCGTCACCGATAATATTCCTGCTCCGGAGTCTTTCAGCGATCCGGTAGAACGTGCTTCGGCAGAAAAAGCGCTCGCCTATATGGGCCTGCAACCGGGTATTCCGCTGACCGCAGTGGCTATCGATAAAGTCTTTATTGGTTCCTGCACCAACTCGCGTATCGAAGACCTGCGCGCAGCAGCTGAAGTCGCCAAAGGTCGCAAAGTCGCACCAGGCGTTTTGGCCATGGTTGTGCCAGGCTCAGGTCCGGTTAAAGCTCAGGCCGAGTCTGAAGGGCTGGATAAGATCTTCATTGAAGCCGGTTTTGAGTGGCGTTTGCCTGGGTGTTCCATGTGCCTGGCCATGAACAATGACCGCCTGAATCCAGGCGAGCGTTGCGCCTCCACCAGCAACCGTAACTTCGAAGGTCGTCAGGGCCGTGGCGGGCGTACTCATCTGGTCAGCCCGGCGATGGCAGCCGCCGCCGCTGTTTCCGGTCATTTTGCCGATATTCGTACACTGAAATAAGGGGAACTACCATGGCAGAGAAATTTATCCAACATACCGGCCTGGTCGTTCCGCTGGACGCGGCGAACGTCGATACCGATGCCATTATCCCGAAGCAGTTTTTGCAGAAGGTCACCCGCACCGGTTTTGGCGCCCACCTGTTTAACGACTGGCGTTTTCTGGACGATGCCGGGCAAGTGCCTAACCCGGAGTTCGTGCTGAACTACCCGGAATTTAAAGGCGCCTCTATTTTGCTGGCGCGTGAAAACTTCGGCTGCGGCTCTTCGCGCGAGCACGCCCCGTGGGCATTAACCGACTACGGTTTCAAAGTGGTCATTGCGCCAAGCTTCGCGGACATCTTCTATGGCAACTCGTTTAACAACCAGCTGTTGCCGGTTATCTTGAGCGATGAGCAGGTTGATGAGCTGTTCAAGCTGGTCGATGCCCAGCCCGGCATTAAGTTTGTCGTCGACCTTGAAGCCCAGACGGTTCAGGCGGGTGAGAAAAGCTATTCGTTCGAGCTGGATAGCTTCCGCCGTCACTGCATGTTGAACGGCCTGGACAGCATCGGCCTGACGCTGCAGCACGAAGCCGCTATTTCTGGCTACGAGCAAAAACTGCCAGCGTTTATGCGGTAATTCATTTTCCCCTCTCGCTCATGAGAGGGGAAAATTTTAAACGTTCTTAACCCGGCTAGTCAGGAACAGCGCAACCACCGCCAGCACCGCCATCAGCCAGTAAACAGAATAGTGACCAAAACCTTCCGCCAACGCGCCCTGCAGTATCCCAGCCAGAATCACGCCCGTTGAAATACTGTTGGTGAATAGCGTCGTTGCAGATCCCGGCCTTCCCGGCATCAAATCCTGGAACCACAGCATGCCTATCCCCGCATTAATCCCGATAAACACCGCATTAAACAGCTGTAAGATCACCAATGCCGTTTTAGAGTGGAACAGAATCAGCCCAACATAAAACAGGATGCCAGCAACAACCGCCGCCACCATCATGTTACGTTTTCCAAAGCGTTTCACGTAGTAGCCGGCGAGGATCATCGCGGGGATCTCAATCCCTGCAGCCGTGCCCATTAATAACCCCGCCAGCTCGTCCGGCAGCCCAAGATCCTGGCTTATCCACAGCGGCATATCGATGATGTACATGGTGTTGCAGGTCCACATCAGCATCGAAGCGATAAAGAGCATCCGCACGTTACTGTCTTTCCAGCCGCTGACCTGCGTTATTGCCACCTCTGCGGGCTGCTCAACTCTCGGCACGGACGGCAGCGCGAAAATAATCAGTGCCAGTGAAATAACGAATATCCCGGCAGCGATAAGAAACATCGTGGTAAAGCCATATTTCAGCGCCAGCATAAAAGAGAGTGGCGGCCCGATAACCCACGCCAGAGAAAGCTGCGCCCGCATGATCGAGCTGAACATCACCACTTCGCGAGCGGAACGGTCGGCGTATTCACGCGCCAGAGCAAAAATCTGCGGCATGGCGGTATTGGCTATTGAGGCAAACATCACGCCAAGCGTAATCAGCGTCAGATAATGACGATTAAAGGCAAACAGAACGCAGTTTGCCACCGCCATCGCGCAGCAAACCATAATCAGTTTTCGCCGGTCGCCCCGACTGTCCGACCTTTTGGCCAACAGCAAACTGACGCCAATCCCGGCAATCGCGTTAACGGTGTAAAACAGGCCGACCCAAAACGGTCTCACTTCGACTTCTCGAGTTAAAAAAAGGCTAAGCGTCGGTGCCTGCAACGCCCCGGCCACGCCAATCATAAAAGAGACGGCCATGAAGGCAGCGTAAACAGGGTTAAAACGGCGTGCGCGGGTCAAAAACCAGAGCATGGAATGTCCTTAAAAGGAGATGTAATCAGAGGTATTTGTTAAATGCATAAAGATTAAACGAAAAAAGCCAGCAGTAAACAGCTGCTGGCCGGTGAAAAGCACCAATACTCAGTCACACATGAGTCGGCGCGTTGGCGTTCTCGGGCATCGGGGTTGTAACCTCCCACTGCATCAAGTCTTCGAGCATCCTTAGTCTTTGCTCCACCGTCAGGCGAGCCAGCCATCCAGAGCAAACAAACTGTGTTGCGGCAAAGTACTGTTGGAAAAACTTCGCAGGTGATGACCGCTTCATAAACACCTCCTCGCTTCATCGGGAATCATTATTGACGTAATATAGGGAGAGTTAAATTGATGAGTTTCCGCCAGGAGTTCCTCTTTTATGTCTTCGTCACGCCTGCAACAACAATTCATCCGCCTGTGGCAATGCTGCGAAGGCAAACCTCAGGAAACCACGCTCAATGATTTAGCAGATTTGCTGAGCTGTTCCCGCCGCCATATGCGTACGCTGCTTAATGCGATGCAGGAAAAAGGCTGGCTTAGCTGGCAAGCGGAAGCCGGACGAGGCAAGCGCTCGCAGCTCACTTTCCTCTATACCGGGCTGGCGCTTCAGCAGCAGCGGGCGGAAGATCTGCTGGAGCAGGATCGCATCGATCAGCTGGTTCAAATCGTCGGCGACAAAGCCGCTGTCCGCCAGATGCTGATTTCTCATCTTGGCCGCAGCTTTCGCCAGGGTCGACACATTCTGCGTGTCCTTTACTATCGCCCGCTGCTAAATCTGCTGCCTGGCTCGGCGCTGCGTCGCTCCGAAACCCACATTGCCCGCCAGATATTTAGCGGTCTGACGCGTATAAATGAGGAAAATGGGGAACTCGAAGCGGATATTGCTCACCACTGGCAGCAAATTTCCCCTTTACGCTGGCGCTTCTTCCTGCGCCCCGGCATCCATTTTCATCACGGTCGCGAGCTGGACATGCTCGATATCATCTCTTCCCTACAGCGCATCAACGCCCTGCCGCTTTTTGCCCACATCACGCAAATCACCTCGCCGACTATCTGGACACTGGATATCCACCTTAGTCAGCCGGATGACTGGCTGCCGTGGCTGTTGGGCAGCGTGAACGCCATGATCCTGCCGCGCGAATGGACAACGATGACAAATTTCGCCAGCCAGCCCATCGGCACGGGCCCCTATTCCGTGGCTCGGAACAACCGCAACCAGCTGAGGATCCACGCCTTTGATGATTACTTTGGCTTCCGGGCACTCATTGACGAGGTCAACTTTTGGGTACTACCGGAAGTTGGCGAGGAGTCCAGCTGCGGCGTGCAGCTCCAGGGCATGCCGGACAGCGAAAAAGCCGTGGAAAGCCGCCCGGAAGAAGGTTGCTACTATCTGCTGTTCGACAGCCGATCCAGCCTTGGCGTTGACGAAAGCGTGCGCCAGTGGATTGGGCATATTCTCTCCCCGGTTAACCTTATCTACCGCGCTACAGAGCAGTATCAGCAGTACTGGTTCCCGGCTTATGGTTTGCTCCCCCGCTGGCACCATTCGAGGCCCGGGCCGTTGCTCCCTAAACCTGCCGGCCTGGAGAGCATAACGCTCACCTACTACCGCGACCACGTAGAGCACCGGGTGATCAGTAGCATCATGACCGAATTACTGGCAGAGCAGGGCGTGAAGCTGGTTGTGCAGGAGATAGACTATGCTGAGTGGCATCAGGGCGAGGCCGAAAGCGACATCTGGCTGAACAGCGTGAACTTCACCATGCCGCTGGAATACTCTCTGTTTGCCCAGCTTTACGAAGTCCCGCTGATTCAAAAATGCATCCCTGGCGACTGGCAGGGCGATGCCCGTCGCTGGCACAGTAAAACGCTGGCCCTGCCTGAGTGGTGCAAGCAAATGCTGGAGCGCAATGACGTTATCCCATTGATTCACCACTGGTTGCGCATTGAAGGCCAGCGCAGTATGCGTGGGGTGAGGATGAACACGCTAGGCTGGTTTGATTTCAAGTCAGCCTGGTTTGCCCCACCGGGCCCATAACGCTTTCGTAACATGACTTCCGTAACCCAAAGGAAATCAGTAGAATCCTCCCTGCTCAACGGGGTGCCAGGACAGTTTGTCCGCGCTGAGATAATACCCGTCGAACCTGATCCGGATAACGCCGGCGAAGGGATTTGAGACACTCAACTCAATTCCTTTGCCCCCTTTTACTGAGGTGCAAAGTGTTCAAAAAATTTCTGCCGCTGCTGGCGCTGGCCGCCATGCCCGTTTTCGCTAAACCTGTATTAACCGTTTACACCTACGACTCGTTCGCCGCCGACTGGGGCCCTGGCCCGGCGGTGAAAAAAGCCTTTGAGGCCGACTGTAACTGCGAGCTGAAATTTGTGGCGCTGGAAGACGGCGTTTCTCTGCTGAACCGCGTGCGCATGGAAGGCAAGAACAGCAAAGCGGATGTCGTGCTGGGGCTGGACAACAACCTTGTAGAGGCCGCCACGCAAACCAAACTGTTTGCGCCTTCTAATATTGAAAGCGGCGTCCTTCAGGTGCCAGGCGGCTGGAAGAACAGCACCTTCGTGCCTTACGATTACGGCTACTTTGCTTTCGTATACGACAAGAACAAGCTAAAAACCCCGCCAAAAAGCCTGAAAGAGCTGGTTGAAAGCGATCAAAAATGGAAGGTCATTTACGAAGATCCGCGCACCAGCACTCCAGGGCTTGGCCTGCTGCTGTGGATGCAAAAAGTGTACGGCGACAAAGCCCCGGAAGCCTGGCAAAAGCTGGCGAAAAAAACCGTCACCGTCACCAAAGGCTGGAGCGAAGCTTACGGCTTGTTCCTGAAAGGGGAAGCCGACCTGGTACTGAGCTACACCACCTCCCCGGCCTACCACATCATCGAAGAGAAGAAAGACAACTACGCCGCCGCGGACTTTAGCGAAGGACATTACCTGCAGGTTGAAATTGCGGGCCGGCTGGCGAACAGCAAGCAGCCTGAACTCGCGGAGAAATTTATCAAATTCATCACCACGCCAGGTTTCCAGAACACCATTGCTACCGGCAACTGGATGTATCCGGTGACCAACGTGGCATTACCTGCGGGCTTCGACAGCCTGGTGAAGCCGCAAACCACACTGGAATTTCTCCCTCAGCAGGTGGCCACCCAGCGCGCAGAATGGATCAATGAATGGCAACGCGCCGTCAGCCGCTAATACCAGGCTGGCTGTATCCAGGGCTCTTTGCCGCAACGCTGGTCGTGGCGGTAGCCCTGGCGGCTTTTCTGGCGCTGTGGCTTAACGCTCCGCAGACGGATGTCTTTGCCATATTGCGGGACGACTATCTTTGGCACGTCCTGCGCTTTTCCTTCTGGCAGGCCTTTCTTTCCGCCGCACTTTCCGTTTTCCCGGCCATCTTTTTAGCCCGCGCGCTCTACCGCCGCCGCTTTCCTGGCCGACTGGCGCTGCTGAGGCTGTGCGCCATGACGCTGGTGCTACCTGTGCTGGTCGCCGTTTTTGGTATTCTTTCCGTTTATGGGCGAGAAGGCTGGCTGGCCACGCTCTGCGGCTGGCTGGACGTTGAATGGCACTTTTCCCCTTATGGCCTGCAGGGCATTCTGCTGGCGCACGTCT
Organism: Gorgopas trochilus; assembly: GCA_018231245.1. Classification (NCBI taxonomy): domain Eukaryota; kingdom Metazoa; phylum Arthropoda; class Insecta; order Lepidoptera; family Hesperiidae; genus Gorgopas; species Gorgopas trochilus. The sequence goes on from DWRP01000017.1 coordinate 51,047, forward strand.
TCTTTAATATGCCGATGGCGACTCGTCTTCTGCTGCAGGCGCTGAACAATATCCCTTCGGAACAGCGTCAGCTGGCGGCACAGCTGGGGATGCAGGGCTGGCATTTCTTCCGTTTCGTAGAGTGGCCCTGGCTGCGCCGCCAGCTACTCCCGGTTGGCGCCCTGATTTTTATGCTTTGCTTCGCCAGCTTCGCCACCGTGCTTTCTCTGGGCGGCGGCCCGCAGGCAACCACCATCGAGCTGGCCATTTTTCAGGCATTAAGCTACGACTACGATCCCGCCAAAGCGGCATTGCTGGCTCTGCTGCAAATGGCGTGCTGCCTTGGCCTGGTGTTATTGAGTCAGAAGTTAAGCAAGGCGATTCCCGTCGGCGTCAGCCAGCTTCAGGGCTGGCGCGATCCACAGGATTCTCTGCGCCGAAAACTTAGTGATGGCCTGCTTATTGTGCTCGCCCTGCTGCTGCTTCTCCCACCGCTGCTAGCGGTGATGGTCGATGGGATTAACGGCAGCATGGGCAGCGTGCTGCGGCAGCCAGCGCTCTGGAACGCGCTCTGGACTTCACTGAGAATTGCCATTGCCGCCGGGCTTGTCAGCGTGACGCTGACGCTGATGCTGCTTTGGAGTTCGCGTGAACTTCGGCTGCGTAACCAACGCTTCGCCGGGCAGGCCATTGAACTTAGCGGTATGTTGATTCTGGCGATGCCGGGCATCGTCCTCGCCACCGGCTTCTTCTTGCTGCTAAACAATACCGTGGGCCTGCCGCAATCCGCCGACGGCATTGTTATTTTTACCAATGCGCTGATGGCGATTCCTTACGCTTTAAAGGTGCTCGAAAACCCCATGCGAGACGTGGCGGAACGCTACTCTCAGCTTTGCCAGTCGCTGGATATCAGCGGCTTTAATCGCCTGCGATTTATTGAGTTAAAAGCGCTGAAACGCCCAATAGCCCAGGCGCTGGCCTTTGCCTGCGTCCTGTCGATTGGCGATTTCGGCGTGGTGGCGCTGTTCGGTAATGAAGATTTCCGCACGCTGCCCTTCTGGCTGTATCAGCAGATCGGCTCTTACCGCAGCCAGGACGGCGCGGTCACAGCGCTGCTCCTGCTGCTGCTTTGTTTTCTGCTGTTTACCTTGATTGAAAAACTTCCGGGGCAAGATGCTAACTCTGACTGATGTAACCTGGCTGTATCAGCACTTACCCATGCGCTTTTCCCTGAAGATTGCGGCGGGGGAACGAATCGCCATACTGGGGCCAAGCGGGGCGGGGAAAAGTACGTTACTGAGCCTGGTCGCCGGGTTCCTGGCGCCTGCCAGCGGCAGCATCGTCATCGACGGCGTGGATCACACCCGGACACCGCCTTCAGCTCGCCCGGTTTCCATGCTTTTCCAGGAAAATAATCTGTTTAGCCATTTGACCGTCCGGCAAAATATCGCCCTGGGCATGCATCCGGGAATGAAACTTGATGAAGCCCAGAAGCTGCGGTTGCAGGAAATAACGGAACGCGTGGGGTTAACTGACATGCTGGACCGTCTGCCGTCTCAGCTTTCCGGCGGACAGCGGCAGCGCGTCGCCCTGGCCCGCTGCCTGGTTCGTCAGCAGCCCGTTTTACTGCTGGACGAACCTTTCTCGGCGCTCGATCCGGCACTGCGCAAAGAGATGCTACAGCTGCTCGACGAGCTGTGCCGGGAGCAACGGCTGGCGCTGCTGATGGTCTCCCACAGTATTGAAGATGCCGCCCGCATCGCCAGCCGTAGCATCGTGATAAAAGACGGGCGCATTGCATGGGACGGCGAAACGGGCAGGTTGCTCAGCGGCGAGGCAAGCGCCTCCGCACTGTTAGGGATCGGTAGTTAGTGCGACAGCACCTTCCGCAGGATATCCCAGTAAACCGGCATCAAGGGATGCTGCAGCAAGGCGGCAAAACTGCCAATGCCCGCCACCAGCATCAACGGAGCCAGCCAGTTTAGTCGGGCCTGCGGTAGATAGCTGGCCAGGCGATCTGAGCCACGCTTACCGCTGCGATACCAACGCCAGCACAGCCATGCAGCCAGCCAAAGCAGTAAAGCCACCGCCAAAAGCAGCCACTTGAAGCTGGCGCTTTTCATGTCCGCAGGAATATCTATGGCCGCTCCGGCAAGGATCCCCGGCAGAAAATAGAGCGGCGGCCAGAGCAGGCAGCCGATGATATTCGGCAGCAAAAACTTCGCCAGCGGTAAATCCAGCATCCCAGCAACCATCGGCACCAGCGGGCGCGTAGGGCCAACAAAGCGCCCCACCAGGATCGTAAACATGCTGTGCTGATGCAGCGCGTGTTCGGTTTTATCCAGCAGCGCCTTATTCTTCTTCATAAATGACCAGCGGTGCAGCGGCCCTTTGAAACGCTGCCCAAGCCAGAACGAGATCCAGTCCCCCAGCAGACAGCCGACGATCCCGGCGCCCCAGGCATAATAGAAATTCACCTGGCCACTGCCGATCAGCGCCCCCAGTCCGGCCATCATTACCGTGCCCGGCAGGATCAGTCCCACCAGCGCCAGCGACTCAAAAAAGGCCACCAGCATCACCGCGATAAGCGAATATGCAACTGACTGTGTAATAAAGTGTTCCAGTAAGGCTTCCATAGGCTTTCCGTCGATGAGCGAGCGGGCGATTCTCCAGAATTAACGTGACAGGCGTCAAGGTCTCATTTCTATGAATAAAGAATAGACGGTAAAGTTCAGGACAATTCGCACACCCGGCCAACAACACTGTATATAAATGCAGTAAGTAACGGTTGTTTGCGCTATAATCGAAACACTTTTCCTGAGAGAGAATGCAGCGTGTCTCAAGCTCGTCAGGGGTTTCTGCTGACCAGGCACTGGCGAGACACCCCGCGCGGTACCGAAGTCGATTTCTGGCTGGCCACGGACGATGGCCCGCTTAAGGTGCGCCTGCCGCCTGGGGAATCCGTCGCTTTTATTCCCCAGGCGCAGTTAGCCCAGGCGCAACGTTTGCTAGCCGGTGAAAACCAATTCCGCCTTACGCCGCTTGAACTCAAAGACTTCCATCACCAGCCGGTGGCGGGCCTGTATTGCCAGCAGCACCGCCAGTTAATGCGGCTGGAGAAACTGCTCCGCGACGGCGGCGTGACGGTCTATGAGGCGGATATTCGTCCCCCGGAGCGCTTCCTGATGGAACGCTTTATTACCGCGCCGGTCTGGTTTAGCGGCCATCCTCAGGGCGAAGTGCTGCTGGATACCCGCCTGAAGCCCGCCCCGGAATACCGCCCGCCGTTGAAATGGGTCTCGCTGGATATCGAAACGAATCGACACGGCGAGCTGTACTGCATCGGCCTGGAAGGCTGCGGGCAGCGCCACGTCTATATGCTGGGGCCTGAAAACGGCGATGCTGCGGGCCTGGACTTTACGCTGGAATATGTCGCCAGCCGCCCTTTGCTGCTGGAGAAGCTGAATAGCTGGTTTGCCGAGCACGATCCCGACGTCCTGATCGGCTGGAACGTCGTGCAGTTTGACCTGCGCGTGCTGCAAAAAATGGCCGAACGCTACCAGGTTCCGCTCCGTCTGGGCAGGGGTAACAGCCTGCTAGAATGGCGTGAGCACGGCTTTAAGCAGGGCGTTTTCTTTGCCCAGCTTGCGGGCCGGGTGATTATCGACGGCATCGAAGCGCTAAAATCGGCGTTCTGGAATTTCTCTTCGTTTTCGCTGGAAGCGGTCTCCCGTGAACTTCTGGGTGAAGGGAAGTCGATTGATAATCCCTGGGATCGTATGGATGAGATCGACCGCCGCTTTGCCGAAGACAAACCCGCGCTGGCTACCTATAACCTCAAAGACTGCGAGCTGGTCACGCGTATTTTCCACAAGACTGAGCTGATGCCTTTCCTGCTGGAGCGGGCGACGGTCAACGGGCTCCCGCTGGATAAACACGGCGGCTCGGTAGCGGCTTTCAGCCACCTTTATTTCCCGCGTATGCATCGTGCAGGCTATGTCGCCCCCAATCTGGGCGAGGTTCCGCCGCAGGCAAGCCCCGGCGGCTATGTGATGGATTCCAGTCCTGGACTCTATGACTCGGTGCTGGTGCTCGATTATAAAAGCCTGTATCCGTCGATTATCCGTACCTTCTTAATCGATCCGGTCGGCCTCGTCGAAGGTACAGCCCAGCCGGACGTGACGCACTCCGTTGAAGGGTTTATTGGCGGCTGGTTCTCCCGCGACAAACACTGCCTGCCCGAGATCGTGAGCCAGATCTGGCATGGCCGGGACGAGGCAAAACGCCACGGCAACAAGCCGCTCTCCCAGGCGCTCAAGATCATCATGAATGCGTTTTACGGCGTGCTGGGTACCAGTGCCTGTCGCTTTTTCGATCCCCGCCTTGCTTCGTCGATCACCATGCGCGGTCACGAGATCATGCGCCAGACAAAAGCGCTGATTGAATCCCAGGGCTATGACGTTATCTACGGCGATACGGATTCAACCTTTGTCTGGCTGAAACAGGCCCACAGCGAAAAGGACGCCGCACAAATTGGCAGGAAGCTGGTTGAACACGTAAACGGCTGGTGGCGCGAACACCTGAAAACGACGCAGAACCTGGAATGCGCCCTGGAGCTGGAGTACGAAACGCACTTCTGCCGCTTCCTGATGCCTACCATTCGGGGGACGGACCAGGGCAGCAAAAAGCGCTACGCCGGGCTTATTCAGGAGGGCGACGAACAGCGCATGGTATTTAAAGGGCTTGAAACAGTGCGCACCGACTGGACGCCCCTCGCCCAACAGTTCCAGCAAACGCTCTATTGGCGAATTTTCCGCGGCGAGCCCTATCAGGACTACATCCGTGAGACCATTGCCAGCCTGATGTCGGGCGAGCTGGATTCACAGCTGATCTATCGCAAACGCCTGCGTCGCCCGTTAAGCGAGTACCAGAAAAACGTGCCGCCTCACGTTCGTGCGGCCAGGCTTGCCGATGAACATAACCAACGTCTGGGCAGGCCGGCGCAATACCAGAATCGCGGCACGATAAAATATGTCATGACCCTGAGCGGCCCGGAGCCGGTTGATTATCAGCAATCTCCGCTGGATTATGACCACTACCTGACTCGCCAGCTGCAGCCCGTCGCCGAGGGGATTTTACCCTTCCTTGAGGACGACTTTGCTACACTGATGACGGGGCAGATGGGGCTATTTTAAAAACCCTCTACATAACTCAGCTTACGGCAAGGCGCTAAGAGCACGCAGCCAGCGCCGCCGTAATTTGAAGCATGACGAGTGCGTGACGAATCCGTTGCCATCCAGTACCATAGCGCCCTTTCTTCGAATCCTTAGACCCAATTTTAAACAACTGCGCCGCCTGTGCGCGGTTGCCATGCTATTGCCTGCAAATTTAAGTCACTGAAATAGAGCCGAAAACTTATGCCTTTTACACTTGGTCAACGTTGGATCAGCGATACCGAAAGCGAACTGGGACTGGGAACCGTGGTGGCGCTGGATGCGCGTATGGTTACCCTGCTCTTCCCGGCAACGGGTGAAAATCGTCTGTACGCCAGAAATGACTCCCCGATCACCCGCGTGATGTTTAACCCAGGCGATGTGATTACCAGCCATGAAGGCTGGCAGCTGAAAGTTGATGAAGTTAAGGAAGAAAAGGGTTTACTCGCCTACCTCGGCACCCGTCTCGATACCGAAGAGTCTGACGTCCTGCTGCGCGAAGTGTTTCTCGACAGCAAATTGGTCTTCAGCAAACCACAGGATCGCCTGTTTGCCGGGCAAATCGACCGTATGGACCGCTTTGCGCTGCGTTTCCGCGCCCGCAAATATCAGAGCGAACAGTCGCGCCAGATTTGGAGCGGCCTGCGCGGGATGCGCACCAGCCTGATCCCTCACCAGCTAAACATCGCTCATGATGTTGGCCGCCGCCATGCGCCGCGCGTATTGCTCGCGGATGAGGTTGGCCTGGGTAAAACCATTGAAGCCGGGATGATCATCCACCAGCAACTGCTGGCCGGTAGCGCCGAGCGCGTGCTGATTGTGGTGCCGGAAACCCTGCAGCATCAGTGGCTGGTCGAAATGCTGCGCCGCTTTAACCTGCGCTTCGCGCTGTTTGACGATGAACGTTACGCGGAAGCCCAGCACGACAGCAGTAACCCGTTTGACACCGAACAATTGGTCATTTGCTCGCTGGACTTCGTGCGCCGCAATAAACAGCGCCTGGAAAACCTCTGCGAAGCGGAGTGGGATATGCTGGTTGTCGATGAAGCTCACCATCTGGTGTGGAGCGAAGATGCGCCCAGCCGTGAATACCAGGCCATTGAACAGCTGGCCGAACATGTTCCTGGCGTCCTGTTGCTGACCGCCACGCCTGAACAGCTGGGCATGGAAAGCCACTTCGCGCGCTTACGCCTGCTGGACCCAAATCGCTTCCATGATTTCGCCATGTTCGTCGACGAGCAGCAGAATTACCGCCCGGTTGCAGACGCCGTCGCCTTGCTGCTGGCAGGAGATCGCTTGACCGATGAGCAGCTGAATACCATGGGTGAGCTGATTGGCGAGCAGGATATCGAGCCACTGCTGCAAACCGCCAACAGCGATCGCGAAGGCAGTGAAGCCGCGCGCCAGGAGTTGGTTTCCATGCTGATGGACAGACACGGCACCAGCCGCGTGCTGTTCCGTAACACCCGTAACGGCGTGAAAGGTTTCCCGAAACGCGAACTGCACACCATTCGCCTGCCGCTGCCAACCCAGTACCAGACGGCGATTAAAGTCTCCGGTATTATGGCCGCGCGTAAGTCCGTGGAGGATCGCGCCCGGGATATGCTGTATCCGGAGCAGATTTATCAGGAGTTCGAAGGCGACACCGGCACCTGGTGGAACTTCGACCCACGCGTTGAATGGCTGATGGGCTACCTGACCAGCCACCGTTCGCAGAAAGTGCTGGTGATCTGCGCCAAGGCCGCGACGGCACTCCAGCTTGAGCAGGTTCTGCGTGAGCGCGAAGGCATCCGCGCAGCCGTCTTCCATGAAGGCATGTCCATCATCGAACGAGACCGCGCTGCAGCCTGGTTTGCGGAAGAAGATACCGGCGCTCAGGTCCTGCTGTGCTCAGAGATTGGCTCAGAAGGCCGTAACTTCCAGTTTGCCAGTCAGCTGGTGATGTTTGACCTGCCGTTTAACCCGGACCTGCTGGAGCAGCGTATTGGCCGTCTCGACCGTATTGGCCAGGCGCACGACATCCAGATCCACGTTCCGTACCTGGAAAAAACCGCTCAGTCGGTCCTGGTGGACTGGTACCATGCTGGCCTGGATGCCTTCGAACACACCTGCCCGACCGGCCGCACCATTTATGACAGCGTCTACCCGCAGTTGATCGAATATCTCGCGGCACCGGAAAATACCGAAGGCTTTGACGCGCTGATCAAGCAGTGCCGCGAGCAGCACGATGCCCTGAAGCAACAGCTTGAGCAGGGCCGCGACCGTCTGCTGGAAATTCATTCCAACGGCGGTGAAAAAGCGCAGGCGTTGGCAGAAGCCATTTCCGAGCAAGATAACGACACTAACCTCGTTAGCTTTGCCATGAACCTGTTTGATATCGTCGGCATTAACCAGGACGATCGCGGCGACAACATGGTCGTCATTACTCCGTCCGACCATATGCTGGTCCCTGACTTCCCGGGCCTGCCGGAAGACGGCTGCACAATCACCTTCGAGCGTGACGTCGCCTTGTCCCGCGAAGACGCGCAGTTTGTGACCTGGGAACACCCGATCATCCGCAACGGCCTGGATTTGATCCTGTCAGGCGATACCGGTAGCTGTGCCCTGTCTCTGCTGAAAAACAAAGCGCTGCCGGTGGGTACGCTGCTGCTGGAGCTGGTTTACGTTGTTGAGGCCAAAGCGCCTAAACAGCTGCAGCTCAATCGCTTCCTGCCGCCGACGCCGGTGCGCATGCTGGTGGATAAGAACGGCACCAACCTCGCGGCGCAGGTGGAGTTTGAAAGCTTCAACCGCCAGCTCAGCGCGGTTAACCGCCATACCGGCAGCAAACTGGTGAATGCGGTGCAGTCCGACGTGCACGCTATTCTGCAGGTGGCGGAAGAAAAAGTTGCCGATGCGGCACAGGCGCTGATCGACGCAGCTCGTGAAGAAGCCGATGAGAAGCTGAGCGCTGAGCTGTCCCGTCTGGAAGCGTTGAAAGCCGTTAACCCAAACATTCGTGACGACGAGCTTGCGGCTATCGAAACCAATCGCCAGCAGGTGATGGAAGCGTTGAGCCAGGCTAACTGGCGTCTTGATGCCCTGCGTTTGATCGTTGTGACGCACCAGTAAATATGCGTCGCTTTACTCAAATCATTCGAGTTGCAGCAAGGCGGCAAAAGAGAGAATTCCCAGGAGCTGACTAAAGTCAGTGACTGGGATAAGTGAGAGCAGCCAACGCGGCTGCAGCTTGAAGGATGCAGAGTAAATGCTGATGGAACCCTACAATCCGCCTCTCGCTCCCTGGCTGGTTATCCTGTACCAGGATGAGCACATCATGGTGGTTAACAAGCCCAGCGGCCTGCTGTCCGTTCCGGGACGTCTTGACGAACACAAAGACAGCGTGATGACGCGCATTCAGCGCGACTTCCCGCTGGCGGAATCGGTCCATCGACTTGATATGGCAACCAGCGGCGTGATCGTGGTGGCGCTGACCAAAGCGGCAGAGCGCGAGCTAAAGCGCCAGTTCCGTGAACGCGAGCCGAAAAAGCAGTATGTGGCTCGCGTTTGGGGCCATCCACAGCCGGAAGAAGGTTTGGTGGATCTACCGCTGATTTGCGACTGGCCTAACAGACCAAAGCAGAAGGTATGCTACGAGACAGGGAAATCTGCGCAGACTGGATATCAGGTGCTGGAATACGCGGCGGATAATACCGCTCGTGTACAGCTCATGCCGATTACCGGGCGTTCGCACCAGCTTCGTGTGCACATGCAGGCGCTGGGGCACCCGATTCTCGGGGACCGCTTCTACGCGACGCCAGAAGCGCTTGCCATGGCGCCGCGTCTTCAGCTCCATGCCGAGATGCTCACCATCACGCACCCGAGCTACGGTACGCCAATGACGTTTAAAGCGCCGGCGGACTTCTAAAAAAGGCCTCTCAACTGAGAGGCCTTTTTCTACTTAAACCCTTTTGCGGTTTTAATCAGATCGTAAGCGCCCTGAATCTCCTGGGCCTTTTGCTTCGCCATCTGCATCATTTCCGGCGGCAGACCTTTTGCCACCAGCTTGTCAGGATGGTGCTCACTCATTAACTTACGGTACGCGCGCTTGATAACCGTTGGCTCATCGCTGCTTTTTACCCCAAGCACCTTGCAGGCATCTTCCAGCGTCGGGCCTCTTTGCTGCTGCGCGAAGCCGCCTTGCGATTGCTGGTATTGGCCACCACCGAACTGCTGGCCGCCTTCCATCATGCGCAAGAACTGGTCGAACTGGGCACGCGAGATCCCCAGTTCTTCGGCAATCACATACAGCACCTGACGCTCATTTGGGTGCAGCGAGCCATCCGCAAACGCAGCCTGGATTTGTATTTCCAGAAACATCCGAATTAAGTCAGACCGGCCAAAACAGACGCTTCGCATCTGCCCCATCTTTTCTCTGAGCGGATAGTTATTTTCTTTCCCCGCGCGAAATGCTCGCTGAGCGGCGGCGCGCGCCTCACCATGAAGCTGCATTCGGTCCATCAATAAAGACGCTATTTGAATATCAGCTTCCGTTACCCGACCTTTCGATTTGGTGAGGTGCCCCATCACTTCAAAAGTGGTAGAAAAAAAGATCGCCTGACGCTGCTGTTGGTTAGCAAACCAGGCCCCGCGACGGCTGCGTGCCTTATCAAACATATGGCCGATAAGAAAACCTATCACCACCCCCCAAAAGCCGCCGCCTGAGATTAACCCCAAAGCAACACCGAGTACTTTTCCCCAATACTGCATATACTCCCCAAATCATCATGCTGTCGTCTAGAATTTGCTTTATCATACCCGCCATTGATAGCGCTGCCTAACGGCATACTGCTAATGGGCTGGATTAACACTAGCGCTGTGGTGATGAGTACGTTAGTCTCTGACCGTTTGCCTTCGCTATACCCTGATGACGGAACAACAAATAACACGTATGAAAAAACGTATTCCCACCTTGCTGGCCACACTGATTGGTTCAGCCCTTTATAGCCAACAAGGTATGGCTGCCGACCTTGCCTCGCAGTGTATGCTGGGTATCCCAAGCTACAATCGTCCATTGGTTAAGGACGACGGCAATAGTCAGCCGGTAACAATCCAGGCCGATCACGCCAAAGGTGACTACCCGGACAATGCCGTTTTTACCGGGAATGTTGACGTTCAGCAGGGTAACAGCCGCCTGCAGTCAGACGAAGTTCAGCTTCACCAGAAGCTGGTCGAGGGTCAAACGGATCCCGTCCGCACCGTAGATGCCTTAGGTAATGTGCATTACGACGACAATCAGGTCATCCTGAAAGGTCCTAAAGCCTGGTCAAATTTAAACACCAAAGATACTAACGTCTGGGACGGTGATTACCAGATGGTTGGCCGCCAGGGTCGCGGTACCGCAGACCTCATGAAACAGCGCGGCGACAACCGCTACACAATTCTCGAAAACGGGACGTTCACCTCCTGCCTGCCTGGCTCCAACACCTGGAGCGTGGTTGGTACTGAAGTGATTCAGGACAGGCAGGAAGAAGTGGCGGAGATTTGGAACGCCCGCTTTAAACTGGGCCCGGTACCGGTGTTCTACAGCCCTTACCTGCAGCTGCCTATTGGCGATAAACGCCGTTCGGGCTTCCTGATCCCCAGCGCTAAATACAGCACCAACAGCGGCATTGAGTTCGCGCTGCCCTATTACTGGAACATTGCGCCTAACTTCGATGCCACTATCACGCCTCACTATATTGATAAGCGTGGCGGTATCCAGTGGCAAAACGAATTCCGCTACCTGACCCAGGCAGGTTCAGGCCTGATGGAGTTTGACTATCTCCCGTCGGATGACGAATACAAAAACGAGCCGGGCGTTGCGCCGGGTGAAAAAGATCGCCGCTGGCTGTTTTACTGGACCCACAGCGGGGTCATGGACCAGGTATGGCGCTTCAACGTCGATTACACCAAGGTTAGCGACTCACGCTATTTCAACGACTTTAGCTCACCCTACGGTAACAGTACCGACGGCTACGCTACGCAAAAATTCAGCGTCGGCTACGCTAATCAGAACTTTGACGCGACACTGTCCGCTAAACAATTCCAGGTCTTTGCCAACCAGTTGGGCGCAGGCACAAGTTCCTACCGCGCAGAGCCGCAGCTGGACGTCAACTTCTACCAGAACGACGTGGGCCCGTTTGATACCCGTATTTACGGTCAGGCGGTGAAGTTCACTAACGTGAATGACAATATGCCTGATGCAACGCGTCTGCACCTTGAACCGGTGATCAACCTGCCTGTCTCCAACGGCTGGGCAAGCCTGAACACCGAAGCCAAGCTGATGATGACTCACTATCAGCAAGGTAATCTTGATGAATATAAGCAGAAGATTAACGCCAACAGCACATTAGAAAACACCGTCAACCGCACGCTGCCGCAGTTTAAAATGGACGGCAAGCTGATCTTTGACCGTGATATGGACTCCGTTGCCGGCTGGACACAGACGCTTGAGCCACGCGCTCAGTACCTGTACGTGCCATATCGCAACCAAAGTGCTATCAACAACTACGACTCATCTCTGCTGCAGTCTGACTACAGCGGCCTGTTCCGCGACCGCACCTATGGTGGCCTGGACCGCATTGCTTCCGCAAACCAGGTCACGACGGGCTTAACTTCCCGGGTTTATGATGACGCATCGGTTGAACGTTTTAACGTATCCGCGGGTCAAATCTACTATTTCACCCAGTCCCGTACCGGGGATGACAACATTAACTGGGAGAAAGATAAGAAAACGGGCTCCATGGTCTGGGCCGGTGACACCTACTGGCGTATGACAGATCGCTGGGGCCTGCGCGGCGGGGTACAGTATGATGCTCGCTTGGGTAGCGTAGCGAACGGCAGCGGCGCCATTGAGTACCGTCGCGATGCCGATCGTATGGCACAGTTGACCTATCGTTATGCCAGCCCGGAGTATATTCAGGCTACGCTGCCAGCATATTCAACCGCCGATCAGTACAAAGAAGGGATCTCGCAGGTCGGTATGGTCGCCAGTTGGCCAATCGTGGATCGCTGGTCCGTTGTCGGGGCCTACTACTACGATACCAATGCCCGACAGTCCGCTGACTCTATGTTCGCCGTGCAGTACAGCTCTTGCTGTTATGCCATTCGTGTTGGCGTCGAGCGTAAGATCAACGGGTGGGAAAATAACATGAGTAAATACGATAACGTAATCGGCTTTAACATCGAGTTACGTGGCCTGAGTTCCAACTATGGCCTGGGTATTCCGCAGATGCTGCGTACTAACATTCTGCCATACCAAAGTTCGATGTAATTCACTTTGACGAATTCTCTAAATAATCCGCTTTGCGGCTAAGTAAAATGGAAAAAGTATGAAGAACTGGAGAACGCTGCTTCTTGGTGTCGCACTTGTAGCGAACACAACTTTTGCAGCCCCGCAGGTTGTCGACAAAGTAGCTGCCGTAGTCAATAACGGCGTAGTCCTTGAAAGCGATGTTGACGGCTTAATGCAGTCCGTCAAAATGAACTCACGCGACGCGGGGCAACAGCTTCCCGACGACGCGACGCTTCGCCATCAAATCATTGAACGTCTGATCATGGATCAAATCATCCTGCAGATGGGCCAGAAGATGGGCGTGAAGATCACCGACGATGAACTCGATCAGGCCATCGCCAACATTGCAAAACAGAACAACATGACCATGGATCAGATGCGCAGCCGTCTGGCCTATGATGGCGTGAACTACAACACCTACCGCAGTCAGATCCGTAAAGAGATGACGATTTCGGAAGTGCGTAACAATGAAGTTCGTCGTCGCGTCTCAATCCTGCCGCAGGAAGTTGATGCCCTTGCACAACAGGTAGGCAATCAGAACGACAGCAGTACCGAACTGAACCTGAGCCACATCCTGATTGCGCTGCCAGAAAACCCAAGCTCTGCTCAGGTTGATGACGCAGAAAAACAGGCACGTAACGTTGTCGATCAGGCGCGTAACGGGGCAGACTTCGGCAAGCTCGCGATCAGCTATTCTGCCGACCAGCAGGCGCTGAAAGGCGGCCAAATGGGTTGGGGTCGCATCCAGGAATTGCCTTCTATTTTTGCCCAGGCATTGAGCACGGCGAAGAAAGGCGACATTATCGGGCCTATTCGTTCAGGCGTTGGTTTCCACATCCTGAAAGTTAACGATATGCGCGGTCAGAACCAGAATATTTCTGTGACCGAAGTTCACGCCCGCCACATTCTGCTGAAAACGTCGCCTATCATGAACGATACTCAGGCGCGACAGAAGCTGGAGCAAATTGCCGCTGACATTAAGAGCGGGAAAACCACCTTTGCCGCAGCAGCGAAATCCTTCTCGGACGATCCAGGTTCAGCGAACCAGGGTGGCGATCTGGGCTGGGCGGCAACGGATATTTATGATCCTGCTTTCCGCGATGCACTGCAGAAGCTGAACAAAGGCCAGATGAGCGCCCCGGTGCACTCTTCCTTCGGCTGGCACCTGATCGAACTGCTGGACACGCGTAAAGTCGACAGAACCGATGCGGCGCAAAAAGATCGTGCCTACCGCATGCTGTTCAACCGCAAGTTCTCCGAAGAAGCGCAAACCTGGATGCAGGAACAGCGCGCCAGCGCTTACGTGAAAATCATAGGCAGCAATGGCTAACATCTTTCGTGTGACCATCACTCCCGGCGAACCCGCCGGGATTGGTCCCGACCTGGTCGTCGCGTTAGCGCAACGCGACTGGCCCGTTGAACTGGTCGTCTGCGCTTCTCCAGAATTGCTACTTGCCAGAGCCTCTCTGCTCGGTCTCCCCCTGACGCTCCAGCCTTTCGAGGCAAATCAACCGGCAAAACCACAGGCTGCAGGTACGTTAACCGTGCTGCCCATTGAGCTACGTGCGCCGGTCATTCCAGGGCAACTGGATGTGCGTAACAGTGCTTACGTCGTCGAGACGCTCGCTCGGGCATGCGATGGCTGCCTGAACGGAGAATTCGCCGCGCTGATTACCGGGCCGGTACACAAAGGCATTATCAACGATGCCGGGATTCCGTTTATTGGTCACACCGAGTTCTTCGAAGAGCGCTCACACAGCGAAAAAGTGGTGATGATGCTGGCCACGGAAGAGCTGCGCGTTGCGCTGGCCACAACGCATCTGCCGCTGAAAGCAATTTCTGACGCCATTACGCCGGATTTACTACGCCAGATTGTCACCATCCTGTATCATGACCTGCAAACCAAATTTGGTATCCCGCAGCCGCATGTACTGGTTTGCGGTCTCAATCCACACGCCGGGGAAGGTGGCCATATGGGCACCGAAGAGATAGACACTATTATCCCGGTGTTAAATGAGATGCGCGCTCTGGGGATGCACCTTTCTGGCCCGTTACCGGCAGATACGCTATTCCAGCCTAAATACCTCGATAGTGCTGACGCCGTACTGGCGATGTATCACGATCAGGGTCTGCCCGTGTTGAAATATCAGGGCTTCGGCCGCGCGGTAAATATCACGTTGGGGTTACCTTTTATCCGTACCTCGGTTGACCACGGCACGGCTCTTGAGCTGGCAGGCCAGGGGAAAGCCGACGTCGGCAGTTTTATTACGGCGCTTAATCTCGCCATTAAAATGATTGTAAATAGTCAATGAATACTCGAGTCCACCAGGGCCACCTTGCCCGCAAACGTTTTGGACAAAACTTCCTTAATGACCAGTTCGTTATCGACAGTATTGTCTCCGCAATTAACCCACAGCCAAGCCAGGCAATGGTCGAAATTGGTCCAGGCCTTGGTGCACTGACCGAGCCTGTGGGTGAACGTATGGATAAAATGACCGTTATCGAACTGGACCGCGATCTTGCCGCACGTTTGCAAACGCACCCGTTCCTGGCCCCCAAGCTGACAATTTATCAGCAGGATGCCATGACCATGGATTTCGGCGATCTTTCGCAGAAAATCGGCCAGCCGTTGCGCGTCTTTGGTAACCTGCCGTATAACATCTCTACACCGCTGATGTTCCATCTCTTTAGCTATACTGATGCCATTGCAGACATGCACTTCATGCTGCAAAAAGAGGTGGTTAACCGCTTAGTCGCCGGGCCAAACAGTAAAGCCTATGGCCGCCTGTCGGTGATGGCGCAGTACTACTGTAACGTTATTCCTGTGCTTGAAGTCCCGCCAACGGCGTTTACGCCTGCGCCAAAAGTGGACTCTGCCGTTGTGCGTCTGGTACCACACGCGACTTTACCGCACCCGGTGAAAGATCTGCGCGTGCTGAGCCGTATCACCACGGAAGCCTTTAACAAGCGTCGTAAAACTATCCGTAACAGCCTTGGTCATCTGTTCAGTGCCGACGTGCTGGCGGAGCTGGGCGTCGATGCGACGCTGCGTGCGGAAAACATTTCCGTTGAGCAGTACTGTAAGCTTGCAAACTATCTGGCTGACAACCCACAACAGCCGTCGGAGAGCTAAACTATGCTTGATTCGCCCCGCGTATGCGTACAGGTACAAAGCTTTTATATTGAGTCGCAGTCCTCGCCTGAGGATGAGCGTTTTGTATTTGCGTACACAGTCACTATTCGCAATCTGGGGCGAACAGCAGTTCAGCTACTTGGCCGTTACTGGCTAATTACCAACGGTAACGGCCGCGAAACCGAGGTTCAGGGCGAAGGTGTCGTCGGCGAACAGCCGCATATTGAACCGGGCAACGACTACCAGTACACCAGCGGAGCGGTTATCGAAACGCCGCTCGGCACCATGCAGGGCCATTATGAAATGGTCGATGCGCAGGGAGAGGCCTTCAGGGTCGAGATCCCCGTTTTCCGTCTGGCCATTCCAACTTTTATTCACTGATACCATGTCTACATATCTGATTGGCGATGTTCACGGCTGCTACGATGAACTGATCGCGTTGCTGCAGCAGGTTAATTTCAACCCTGAAGAAGATACGCTGTGGCTGACGGGCGATCTGGTGGCTCGTGGGCCAGACTCTCTGGAAGTGCTGCGCTATGTTCGCAGTCTCGGTGACAGCGTACGAGTGGTACTCGGTAACCATGACCTGCATCTTTTAGCCGTCTTTGCGGGCATCAGCCGCAACAAACCTAAAGACCGCGTTACGCCACTGCTGGAAGCGCCTGATGCCGACGAGCTTCTCAATTGGCTTCGTCGTCAGCCGCTCATTCAGGTGGATGAAGAGAAAAAGCTTGTTATGTCTCATGCGGGGATCACGCCTCAGTGGGATATCAATACCGCGCTGGCCTGCGCGCGTGATGTCGAAGCCGTTCTCTCCAGCGACAGCTACCCGCTTTTTCTGGATGCAATGTATGGCGATATGCCCAACAACTGGTCCAGCGATCTCTCCGGGCTGGCACGCCTGCGTTTCATCACTAACTCGCTCACCCGCATGCGCTATTGCTTCCCTAACGGCCAGCTGGATATGTACTGCAAAGACACGCCGGAAAAAGCGCCTTCGCCGCTGAAGCCCTGGTTTGCGATTCCTGGCCCCGTTACCGCCGAATATTCTGTGGCTTTTGGTCACTGGGCATCGCTGGAAGGGAAAGGAACGCCGGAAGGGATCTATGCGCTGGATACGGGTTGCTGCTGGGGGGGAGAACTAACCTGCCTGCGCTGGGAAGATAAAGCCTGGTTCGTACAGCCTTCAAATCGTCAGCAGGATAGCGGCGAAGATCAAACCGCTGCCGCCTCTTAGAAGTTACCCCTCTCTCTGTCGAGAGAGAGGTAAAACTTAACGACGCTCCAGAATTTCGAAGCAATAACCGTGGGAGTTATTCTCGTCGGCATCGTGGAATTCACTGAAGGTTGACTGCCACTCATCCGGATCGTAATCCGGGAAATGCGTGTCCCCTTCCACTTCCGCATCAATATGGGTCAGGTAAAGACGCTGCGCCTTGGGCAGGAACTGCTCGTATACGCGCCCCCCGCCAATCACCATGATTTCTTCGGCATCACCGCAGGCTTTAATAGCCTCTTCCACCGATTTCACCCACTCAACGCGATCGTCATTTCCGGCCTGGCTGCTAATAACGATGTTTTTACGTCCCGGCAGCGGGCGGCCAATAGACTCCCAGGTCAGGCGCCCCATAACAACAGGTTTATTGAGCGTATTGCGCTTGAACCAGGCCAGGTCGGCAGGCAAATCCCATGGCATGGCGTTTTCCATGCCGATAACGCGATCCACCGCCAAAGCAGCAATCAGACTGATCATTTATATAACCTAAGGATGATGAAAAAAATTGCCGCCACTATACGGAAAGCGCAATCTTTCGTCGACAGCAGGCGATGGGCGTAACGAGAATTTTTTTTATTCTGCTGCGGCCATCGCGCTCTGATTTTCAACTGCGGGATATGGAACAAGGGGTTAGCGTTAACCCCCGTTCACTATAAGGAAAAGTAAATATTTTTCAGCAAGTTCACTCTGCTGGCCTGACCGGGGGTTCATCGGAAAGTTTACCGCTGTGAAGACCCTCTTTTGTTCCCTGCCAGCCATCACGTTGGATAACGTGCAGGTGCGCACGATCCTCGTTAATAACCTCTGTCAGCATCGCGCTGTTGCGCTTAAAGACATCCGCGCGCTCGGCGGTCTTATCATCAGTCGGCACCATTTCTTCAAGCATTTGCAGGTTAAAACGGCGGAAGTGGTCGGCCCGCTCACGCGCTTCGTATTTGCCGACGCCCAATCCCTCCAGCGCACGACGGCCAATCTTCAGCGAGCTTTCGAACGTTTCACGTTCCGGCATCTCGACCCCCGCCTGACGCAGGCGGATGTAGTGATTAATATCGCGCGCGCGGGCAAGGATCTGCAGATGCGGGAAGTGCTCCTTCGCCAGTTCAGTGAGCTGCATGCTGGCTTCAGGATCGTCGATGGCGTTAATCAGCACTTCAGCGCCTGCGGCCCCGGCTGACTCGAGCAGGTCAACGCGGGTGGCGTCCCCATAAAAGACCTTGGTGCCAAATTTTCGCAGCGTCTCTATATGGTCAGGATCGTGATCCAGAATAACCACGTTCACTCCGCTGCTCAGTAACAGACGACCGGCAATCTGCCCAAAGCGTCCGAAGCCCGCGATGATAACCCGGGGCTGCTCTTCATCAATTTCGTCGGCCTCTCCGGCCTGCTCGCTGCCCGTTTTCTCGAGCCTGTTCAGCAGCACCAGCAACAGAGGCGTGGCCGCCATGGATAGCGCCACGGCAAGCGTCAGCGACTTCGACCAGTCGTCGTCCAGCACCTGAGCCATATGAGCCGCGCCGAAGATAACAAAAGCAAATTCACTTCCCTGCCCCAGCAAAACGGCAAACCAGCGTCGCTGCTTACGCGGCACTTTTAAAGGCTTAGCGACCAGCCAGAGCACCAGCGTTTTGATGACCAGGAAACCGACCAGCAGGACCAGAATACGCAGCGGGTTGTCTAGCAAAGTCCCGAAGTCGATAGACATCCCAACCCCGATAAAGAACAGCCCCAGCAGCAGGCCCTTGAACGGCTCAATATCGCTTTCCAGCGCGTGACGATATTCGGAGCTGGCTAACAGCACCCCGGCAAGAAACGCCCCCATCGCCATCGAAAGCCCGGCCTCTTCAAGCAGCAGACCAAAGCCAAACACCAGAAATAGCGCCACGGCGCTGAACACTTCACGTAACCCCGAGCGCGCCACAAATCGCAGCACTGGCCGGGTGACATAGCGCCCAAGCAGTACAACCAGAGCCAGCGCCGCCGCTACCTTAAGCGCGGAAATTAAAAACGTCGCAAAGGTCATCGTCCCGCCGCTGCTCGCCAGCAGCGGGATCATTGCCACCAGAGGGATCGCCGCGATATCCTGGAACAGCAGCACGGCAAACGCACCTCGCCCCATCGGCGTGACGGTCAGGTTGCGTTCGTTCATCGCCTGCATAGCAATCGCGGTGGATGAGAGCGCCAGCGTCAGGCCAATAAGCAAGGCGATCTTCCAGTTGAGCCCCATCACGATACAAAATGCGCCGAGCGCCAGCCCGCAGGCCGCCATTTGCAGAAAACCGCCGCCAAACACCGAGGCACGAAGCGTCCATAGCCGCTGAGGATCAAGCTCAAGCCCGATAACAAAGAGCATCAGCACCACGCCAATTTCAGCAAAGTGCAGAATAGTTTCGGCGTCGGTAACCAGCCCTAGCCCCCATGGCCCAATAATACAGCCGGCAATCAGGTAGCCCAGCACGGAACCTAATCCGAGCCGCACGGCGATAGGCACGATCAGCGCGGCAGAACCGAGGTAAATTAATGCCTGAATTAAGCTATGGCTATCCACGATGAGCCTCCTGCCAGTCAATCAAGCGTTGCTTATAGTCATCCGCCTGGCGGGCAAGCGTCAATTCATCGCAAACAAAGGTGAAATGAATCGCGAAGGCCGGAAGCCACTGCATTCCGCAGTAGAGCGCCGTGGCCTGCAGAGGCTGGGCGAGAACGTCAAATCCAGGGTGATCGCCCAGTTCAAAATGTTTTTCGCTGCCGCCGGTTGTCACGGCCCACATCACCTCTTTACCGTGCAGGGCATTCCCACCTTTGCCGTATGCCCAGCCGTGCGAAAGCACTTTGTCTATCCACAATTTCATCAGCGGCGGTATGCTGTACCACTGCATCGGATGCTGCCAGATAACCAAATCAGCGCGGCTTAACGCCTGCTGCTCAGCGGCAATGTCGATATTAAAGTCGGGATAAAGTTCATAGAGGGAGCGAACCTCTACCCCCGGAAGCGCTTTGGCTCGCTCGAGCATTTGCCGGTTGGCATGGGAATGCTGGGGATAGGGATGCGCATAAATTATAAGAATCATTGTTAAGCCTGTCTTCACTACTGCCTGTAATGACAGTGAGTTTAGTCAGTTAATCGGCAGGCTAACAGTCAATATTGCTGAGCGTGTTGTTGGATATTTCTTAACTAGTTATCCAGCTCGCTCATCTCTTTCACCTGATCGCGGTTGATCTGCTCGGTTTTACCCGTTTCGGCATTTTTGTACGATACCAGACCCGTGTCTTTGTCGACCTGCGGTTTGCCGTCGGTCACGATCGTTTTGCCATCGCTGGTTTTAACCGCCTGATTGGACGAGCAGCCCGCTACAGTCAGCAGCGTTGCGGCAGTGAAGAGGGAAGCAAGTAAAGTTCGTTTCTGCATGGTGTTCTCCCTGCGTGTTTAGTCATTTTCAGTTGTGTGCTGATTAACTGTAGACCATCTCGCTGGGTATAAAGTAAAACGGCCTCTTTTCAGAGGCCGTTGGCGTTATTTTCGGAACATTCTTTCAGGACGAGAAAGCTTAGCCCTTAATTTGGGCATGCATTTCCTGCACCGAAATTACCTTCTCGGTAGCATCGGCATTCAGCGCCATCGCCGTGGCGAAACCCCCGTTCAGCGTGGTGTCATAATGCACTTTGTACTGCAGTGCGCTGCGGCGAATCAGCTTGGAGTCTTCAATCGCCTGGCGGCCCGCGGTGGTGTTGATGATGTAGGTGTATTCGCC
>DWRP01000018.1:0-69291 GCA_018231245.1 Gorgopas trochilus
TGGTGTCCCCTGCAGGAATCGAACCTGCAACTAGCCCTTAGGAGGGGCTCGTTATATCCATTTAACTAAGGGGACGAGGCGGCAAGAGTATAGCGCTATTTGCACTTTGCGTTAAGCGTATCGCCGCCTGACTGCTCAAAGAGTCACCATTTACGCTGATTTAGCAGCGGATTTCTCCTTTTCAGCCTGTGCCTTGAGTTCAGCCTTGCGCTTGTTCGACATATCGTTGCGGATCTGCGCATGGCTCAGCAGGGCGAAGATAAAGGTACCGCCGCAGATATTACCGGCCAGCGTGGGCAGGGCAAAGGGCCAGAAGAAGTCGCTCCAGTGCAGCGTGCCGTTAAAGACCAGATAGAGTATTTCAACGGTGCCGACCACGATGTGCGTGGTATCCGCCAGGGCGATGAGCCAGGTCATCAAAATAATCACCACGATCTTTGCGCTACCGGCTGACGGAAACATCCAGACCATGGTGGCGATGATCCAGCCGGAGATAATGGCGTTGGAGAACATTTCTAAGGGCGTATTTTTCATGACGTCCATGCCGATTTTCACAAACGCATCCCGGGTGGGCTCGTCAAAGATCGGCATATACTCAAACGCCCACGCCGCAATTCCCGTGCCGATAAGGTTCCCCAGCAACACCACGCTCCACAGGCGCATCAGTAAACCGAAGTTCACGAGCGTCGGGTTTTGCATCACGGGCAGTACCGCGGTAACGGTGTTTTCGGTAAAGAGCTGCTGGCGCGCCATAATTACAATAATAAAGCCGAAGGTATAGCCGAGATTTTCGATAAGAAATCCGCCGGGTATGCCCTCAAGCTGCACGTGAAATATCCCTTTTGCCAGCAGCGATGCCCCCATGGATAGCCCGGCTGCAATGGCTGACCACAGCAGGGCCATGGCGTCGCGCTCCATCTCTTTCTCGCCATCCTGACGGATATGCTCATGAATCGCCATCGCGCGGGAGGGGAGTCGGTCCTCATCAATCTCTATTTCTTCCCCGCGGCTTTTCTCCTCGCTTTCAACTTCCACCTCATCATCCTGCCCGCCAATGTTTTCTTCTTTTATTTCCTTCATAACCACTCCGAACTAATGGGACCCTCATCTAAGCGTAGCGGCTTTCAGCGAAATTCCCGTGGGGTTGCTCTTAAATTGGCGGCAATGACAATAAAGGTGACACATCATGCGGTGAGCCATTGTAAAATTTGCGACGAAACGAATTTTAAAAGACAGGCTATGCTGAGATTAGGTGACGTTAGTTGCTGAGCGTCACCGTGCTCATAGACATCCTGAAGCGTGCTGTTACAATCACTTGCATATTTCAGACGGGGTGGCAAACGCTCCGTTACGGATGGCAATCAACGATGGCCATACTGAACAGGGAGATTTTTATGAAACTTCGGCTGTCGGCGCTTGCGCTTGGCACAACGATGCTTGTGGGCTGTGCAAGCTCTGGTGAGCAAACCGGACGTTCCGATCCTCTGGAAGGGTTCAACCGCTCGATGTACAACTTCAACTACAACGTGCTGGATCCCTACGTGGTTCGCCCGGTTGCGGTTGCATGGCGTGATTACGTTCCGCAGCCCGCGCGCAACGGCTTAAGCAATTTCACCAGTAACCTGGAAGAGCCTGCGGTGATGGTGAACTATTTCCTTCAGGGGGATCCGTATCAGGGTATGGTGCATTTCACCCGCTTCTTCCTGAACTCCCTGCTGGGGATGGGCGGCTTTATTGACGTTGCCGGCATGGCGAACCCGAAACTGCAGCGCGAGCAGCCGCACCGCTTCGGGAGCACACTCGGCCATTACGGCGTAGGCTACGGCCCGTACGTTCAGCTTCCGTTCTACGGCAGCTTCACGGTGCGTGAAGACGGCGGTGATATGGTGGATACGCTCTATCCGGTGCTGTCCTGGCTGACCTGGCCGCTGTCGATTGGTAAATGGACCGTCGAAGGGATCGAAACCCGCGCGCAGCTGCTTGATTCTGACGGCCTGCTGCGCCAGTCGTCTGACCCGTATATCCTCGTGCGTGAGGCCTACTTCCAGAATCACGACTTCATTGCCAACGGCGGCAAGCTGAAGCCGGAAGAGAACCCGAACGCCAAAGCCATCGAGAACGAATTAAAAGATATTGACTCGGAATAAATGAAAAAGGTGAGCAATGCTCACCTTTTTTGATCCCGCCGCGCTTAGAACGCGTAGTTGAAGTTGGTGCCGAACAGCCAGGCTTTCCCTTCAGAGGAGAACTCGTACGGACCTTCCTGGAAGTTAACCTTCTGTCCATGCATGTAAGACACGCCTACGTCAACGGACGCGTCATCATTAAAGGCGTAGGTCGTACCCGCACTGATCCAGAAGCGATCCTGGTCAGGAATAGAGATGGAGCGTTTGTCAGCCGGAACCGGGCTATCGTCAAACGCGATACCGGTACGGAACGTCCAGTTTTTATCCATATAGTAGGTGGTGCCCAGCGCGATGCGGTACGCATCGTGGAAGCTTTCGTCTTTATAGAACAGCGTCTGGCCGTTGCTGCCGGTGGCTTTCAGCTCCTGGAACTGGCTCCAGCTGGTGTACGCCAGGCTGTAGTGGATCGCCCACTGTGGCGCAACGCGGTTATAACCGGAGATTTCCCACATTTCTGGCAGATGCAGAGACAGGGAGCCAGGAACGGTTTGGTTAGACGTGCCCCAAGGAATAGTGGTGCCCGCGCCCGGAACCAGGCCGTTAACCGGGCTCAGGATGCCGCTTTTGTAATCGCCGTCGAAGTCGATTTTAACTTCTGAACGATAGGTCAGACCCCAGCGGTTGTTTTTATCCAGCTCATAAAGGATGCCGGCGTTCCAGCCGTAGCCCCACTCATCGCCCTTCAGGCTGGCAATCTTGTTACTGTTTTTCGGCAGGGCCGCAGTTTGCTCGCCGGAATAACGCTCGATTTTCGCATCGGCATAAACCGCATCGAAGCCCAGGCCAAAGCTCCAGCTGTCGTTCAGACGGTAGGCGCCGCTCAGGTTCAGGTTCAGCGTGGTCAGGTCGGTTTTACCGCCGTATTCGCCAGCCGGGTAGCTGTCCGAGAACTCGGTTGCCAGACCATAGTTAGAGGTCACGGAGGCCCCCCAACCAAACTGTTCATTAATAGGCGCAACGAAGTGCAGGTTTGGCACCCACGCCGTTGGCGCAATGTTATCTGCCTTCAGGCTCGCGCCCGTGAACGGCGATTTGCCTGAAATGTTGACATCAGGATCGATATAAACGGCACCCGCGGAGAAGGTTGGGCGATCGAACATCATGATCAGCGCAGGGTTACGACTGGCGTTACCTGCGTCATCAGCGATAGCCCCTTCCCCGGAATACGCGCGGCCAAGGCCAGAGGAAGAAAATTCGTTTAACTGGAAGCCCGCAGACCAGGCGGACGTTGAGACGATTGCCACTGCGACTGCCAGCGCAGTCTTTTTGAACAGGGTTTTCTGGCTCATGACCATAACCTCATTGAGTTATTTTTATTCAATAATTGTTACATACCGTAACAGGAGCGCGAAGTGTAGGGTCTGCGGTATTACATACAAATCAGACCAGTGGCGTGAGTATAGGTCCGACCAGCCGGAATGTTGCAAGTATGTTTATTAATATTTTCAAACATGTTTCTTGAAACGAGATCTGGCTGGCAAAATTGTGACCAGGCCACTTAACTCAAAAGGGTGAATTTTGTTTTAGATCATTTTTTAGTGTGATATTGGTCACTTATCCGATTTTGCGCCATTAACGGCTGGAGAGAGCATTCGCTGGGGCGTAAAATATCAGCATCGTGTTTATCTCGCGCAGGGCGCGAATACAGAGGAAATTGAGCTATGAGTAAATGCAGTGCTGATGAAACCCCGGTTTGCTGCTGTATGGATGTTGGTACCATCATGGACAACACCGATTGCACCGCGTCTTACAGCCGTGTATTCACCAACCGCGCAGAAGCAGACGAAACGCTGGCGGCGCTGACCCAGCGCGCGCGCGACGTTGAATCCGACCCGTGCGAAATCAAGTCCACCTTTACGGAAGTGGAAGGCGGCGTGAAGCTGGATATCGACTTCGTGTTTGCCTGCGAAGCCGAAACGCTGATTTTCCAGCTGGGCCTGCGTTAATTCCTGCGGGCTGGTGCCCTCACCCCAAGCCTCTCCCGTGGGAGAGGGCGCAAACACACCGCATCAATGCCTCTGCTCCGCAGGGGCATTTTCTTTTTCTTCTCTGTGTCTTAGCTCCCACTTTTTCGTCTCCCCGATTGGCTCAATGTAAAAAAATGGTTAAAACTATTTATCAGGTCAGACCACTTTGGCGTTAGCGCAAAAATTTTTACAGGGGAGTGTTATGAGTCAGGCATTACCGCTTACCACCCGACAGGGTGACCGCATTGCCATTGTCAGCGGATTGCGCACGCCGTTCGCGCGTCAGGCGACGGTCTACCACGGCATACCTGCCGTCGATCTGGGCAAAATGGTCGTGGGGGAGATGCTGGCTCGCAGCGAAATACCGCCGGAGGTAATTGAACAGCTGGTTTTCGGCCAGGTGGTTCAGATGCCCGAAGCGCCAAACATCGCGCGTGAAATCGTGCTGGGCACCGGAATGAACGTTCACACCGACGCCTACAGCGTGAGCCGCGCCTGCGCGACCAGCTTTCAGGCGGTGGCCAACGTGGCGGAAAGCCTGATGGCGGGCACGATTCGTGCCGGGATCGCGGGCGGGGCGGACTCCTCTTCGGTACTGCCAATTGGTGTTAGCAAAAAGCTGTCGCGGATTCTGGTGGACGCCAACAAAGCGCGCACCGCCGGACAAAAGCTAAAGCTCTTCTCCCGTTTGCGCCTGCGCGACCTGATGCCCGTTCCGCCCGCCGTGGCCGAGTATTCGACCGGCCTGCGCATGGGTGACACCGCCGAGCAGATGGCAAAAACCTACGGCATTACCCGCGAGCAGCAGGACGCGCTGGCGCACCGCTCGCACCAGCTTGCCGCGAAGGCCTGGTCGGAAGGCAGGCTCGCCGACGAGGTGATGACCGCCTATATCCCTCCCTATCGCGAGCCGCTTGTCGAAGACAACAACATTCGCGGCGCGTCGACGCTGGCAGATTACGCAAAGCTGCGCCCGGCATTTGACCGCAGGCACGGTACGGTCACGGCGGCCAACAGCACGCCGCTAACGGACGGCGCGGCGGCGGTCATTCTGATGACTGAATCGCGCGCAAAAGAGCTGGGCATCACGCCGCTGGGCTATCTGCGCAGCTATGCCTTTACGGCGATCGACGTCTGGCAGGATATGCTGCTCGGTCCCGCCTGGTCCACGCCGCTGGCGCTGGAGCGCGCGGGGCTAACGCTCGCCGATCTGACCCTGATCGATATGCACGAAGCGTTCGCCGCGCAAACGCTGGCAAACATTCAGCTGCTGGCGAGCGAGCGTTTCGCCAGGGACGTGCTAGGGCGCGCCCATGCCACGGGCGAAGTCGATCAGAGCAAATTCAACGTGCTGGGCGGCTCTATTGCCTACGGCCATCCGTTTGCCGCGACGGGCGCGCGGATGATCACGCAAACGCTACATGAACTACGCCGCCGCGGCGGAGGCTTTGGACTCGTCACCGCCTGTGCGGCGGGCGGGCTTGGCGCAGCAATGGTTCTGGAGGCTGAATAATGGATCTGCAATCCGCATTTAATTTGACGGTTCGCCTCGATAACGTGGCCGTGATTACCATTGATGTTCCTGATGAAAAAATGAATACCCTGAAGGCCGAATTTGGCGTTCAGGTTCGCGCGATGCTAAAGCAAATCCGCGAAAATAAAGCGATTCGCGGGCTGGTGTTTATCTCGGCCAAGCCGGATAACTTTATTGCCGGGGCGGATATCAACATGATCGCCCGCGCGCAAAGCGCTCAGGAAGCCGAAGATCTCGCCCGTCAGGGCCAGCAGGTGATGGCTGAAATCCACGCCCTGTCGGTTCCGGTTGTCGCGGCGATCCACGGCGCGTGCCTGGGCGGCGGGCTTGAGCTGGCGCTGGCGTGCCACAGCCGAATCTGTACGGACGATGCGAAAACGGTGCTGGGCCTGCCGGAAGTGCAGCTGGGGCTGCTGCCTGGCTCCGGCGGGACGCAGCGCCTGCCGCGCCTTGTGGGCGTGAGCACGGCGCTGGAGATGATGTTAACCGGCAAGCAGCTTCGCGCCCGCCAGGCGCTGAAGGTCGGGCTGGTCGACGAGGTCGTGCCGCATTCCATTCTGCTTGATGCGGCAGTCGAACGGGCGCTGCAGGGGCGTCAGGCAAGGCGTCATCTGCCTGTGCGGGAACGCATTCTTGCCGGGCCGCTTGGCCGCGCGCTGCTTTTCAGCACGGTGAGCAAAAAAACCGAACAAAAAACCAAAGGCAACTATCCCGCGGCGAAGCGAATTTTGGACGTGATTGAAACCGGCCTGGCGCAGGGGAGCAGCAGCGGCTATGCGGCGGAAGCGAAAGCCTTTGGCGAACTGGCCATGACCCCCGAGTCGCAGGCGCTGCGAAATATTTTCTTTGCCAGCACCGACGTGAAAAAAGATCCGGGCAGCGACGCCGAGCCTGCGCCGCTGCGCTCGGTCGGCGTGCTGGGCGGGGGGCTAATGGGCGGCGGGATCGCCTTTGTCACCGCCAGCAAAGGCAAATTGCCCGTGCGCATCAAAGACATCAACCCGAAAGGGATTAACCACGCGCTGCAGTACAGCTGGCAGAACCTTGATCAAAAGGTCAAGCGCCGCCATATCAAGGCCAGCGAGCGTGATAAAACGCTGGCGACGATCACCGGCACGACGGACTACAGCGGCTTTGCGCATCGCGATCTGGTGATTGAGGCGGTCTTTGAAGATCTGGCGCTCAAGCAGCAGATGGTGGCGGACGTCGAGCAGCGCTGCGCGCCGCATACGATTTTTGCCTCTAACACCTCGTCGTTGCCGATTGGCGATATCGCCGCCAACGCCGCGCGTCCGCAGAATGTCATTGGGCTGCACTTCTTCAGTCCGGTCGAAAAAATGCCGCTGGTGGAGGTCATTCCGCACGCCGCAACCAGTCCGCAAACCGTCGCAACCGTCGTGAAGCTCGCCAAAAAGCAGGGAAAAACGCCGATTGTCGTCGCCGATAAGGCGGGTTTTTACGTCAACCGTATTCTCGCGCCCTATATCAATGAAGCGATGCGCCTGCTGACGGAGGGAGAAAAGATTGAGCACGTTGATGAAGCGCTGGTGAAGTTTGGTTTCCCGGTGGGGCCAATCCAACTTTTGGATGAGGTGGGAATTGACACCGGGACTAAAATTATACCCGTGCTGGAAGCGGCCTATGGCGATCGTTTTAGCCCGCCTGCAAACATTGTTTCTGCAATCTTGAAGGACGATCGCAAAGGCAGAAAAAATGGCCGCGGTTTCTATCTTTACGGGGTAAAAGGGCGTAAAAGCAAGAAACAGGTCGACCCTTCGGTTTATGGGCTTATTTCGGTTACCGGACAGGGAAAACATTCCGCGGTTCAGTGCGCCGAGCGCTGCGTGATGATGATGCTGAATGAAGCGGCGCGCTGCTTTGACGAGCAGGTAGTCAAAAGCGCGCGCGATGGCGACATCGGGGCCGTGTTTGGTATTGGTTTCCCGCCGTTTCTTGGCGGCCCGTTCCGGTACATGGATACGCTTGGGGCGAGTGAAGTGGTTGCTATTCTGCAACGCCTTGCCGCGCAGTACGGTCCGCGATTTACACCGTGTGACGAATTATTGCAGCGGGCGGAGCGGGGCCAGACATTTTGGCCCACAAAGGAAACTGACTTCGTAAACTGAAGTCAAAGAAGGGTAAATCCTCGATGAATGAACCTGTTCTGGCGATTTTGTAAACAGAGATTGACTATACTTACGCCATTGAGGTAAAAAACAGCGTTTCATTCACCGAATGGATCAGGCACAATGCCCGGCCATCGGGTTTTCTACCTCTTAGCAGTTATCGCGGGTAGTCAACGCCGGTGATTCTGGTTAACAAAAGCGGTGCAATATGCAAGTTTTTATCATGCGTCACGGCGACGCGGCACTCGATGCCGCCAGTGACTCAGTACGTCCTTTGACAGTCTGTGGCTGCGACGAATCCCGTCTGATGGCGACCTGGCTCAAAGGCCAAAAAGTGGATATCGAACGCGTTCTGGTGAGCCCGTTCCTGCGTGCGGAACAGACGCTGGGCGTGGTGGGGGAGTGTATGACCCTGCCCGGCAGCGTAGACGTGCTTCCTGAACTGACGCCATGCGGCGATGTCGGCCTTGTCAGCGCCTATCTTCAGGCGCTGTGCAATGAAGGTGTTGCCTCCGCACTGGTGATCTCCCACCTGCCGCTGGTTGGCTACCTGGTTTCCGAGCTGTGCCCGGGTGAAACGCCGCCGATGTTCACGACGTCTGCCATTGCCAACGTCACGCTCGACGAATCCGGCAAAGGGGTCTTCAACTGGCAGATGAGCCCGTGCAATCTGAAGATGGCGAAGGCTATCTGATGTGACGCGTGACAGGGCGGGGTGCAAAGCTGCTTCCCGCCATTCTGTCAGGGCAGCTCCGGCGGCTGCCACTCCTCAACCTCAATCAACACCAGCAATGCGGCATCTCCGCCGTACTCTTTCGGTGCCTGATGGAAAGCCATCACGTGCGGATGCTGGGCCAGCCACAGCGGCGTCTGCTGCTTAAGAATATGTTTTCCGTGCCCGTGCATGACGCACGCGCAGAAGACGTGTTCGCGACGGCAGGCGGCAATGAGCGCCCCCAGCTCCTGCTTCGCCTGCATCTGCGTTAACCCGTGCAGGTCAAGAAACAGCTCCGGCGAGTAATCTCCACGACGTAACTTCTTCAGCTCAAAGTGGCTGACGTCTTCGCGCACGTACTTAACGGCGCCCTGGGTATTAAGCAGCGGCTGAAATTCGTCTGAAAAATAGTGGCTGTTATCAGCCTGTTCCTGAAGCAGGCGTTTGACCGGCACTTCGCTGATTTTTTTTCGCTGAGGACGGTGGACAATGGTGTCCTGCTTAATTTGGCGCGTCCCCGTCATGAGCTGTCGGAAGAGAGCCTGATCCTCCTCGTTAAGCGACGTTTTCTTTTTCATTGGCCTGTCTCATCTCTTATTTCCGATAGTGTACCTGACTAAATGCATTTTTTAACCTCAAGCGGGATGCGTCATTGCTGATTTATCGCCGTCTTCATGGCAAACTAGCCGCCGAAAATTATGCGAGCATGCCCTGGAGGGAAAAGTGGATAAAATATTTGTCGATGAAGCAGTAAACGAGCTGCATACCATACAGGACATGTTGCGCTGGTCGGTTAGCCGCTTCAGCGCCGCCAATATCTGGTACGGTCACGGTACCGATAACCCGTGGGACGAGGCCGTTCAGCTGGTGCTGCCGTCTCTTTACCTGCCGCTGGATATTCCGGAAGACATGCGCACCGCGCGCCTGACCTCCAGCGAAAAGCACCGCATCGTTGAGCGCGTGATCCGCCGCGTGAACGAGCGTATCCCGGTCGCCTATCTGACCAACAAAGCCTGGTTCTGCGGCCACGAATTCTACGTTGACGAGCGCGTGCTGGTTCCGCGTTCACCGATCGGCGAGCTGATTAACAATCACTTTGACGGCCTGATTAACCATCAGCCGCAGCACATTCTGGATATGTGCACCGGCAGCGGCTGCATCGCGATCGCCTGCGCTTACGCCTTCCCGGACGCGGAAGTTGACGCTGTCGATATCTCCACCGACGCGCTGGCCGTCACCGAGCACAACATTGAAGAGCACGGCCTGATCCATCACGTCACGCCGATTCGTTCCGATCTGTTCCGCGACCTGCCGACGCTGCAGTACGATCTGATCGTCACCAACCCGCCGTACGTTGATGCCGAAGACATGTCCGATCTGCCGAACGAATATCGCCACGAGCCGGAGCTGGGCCTGGCGTCAGGATCTGACGGCCTGAAGCTGACCCGCCGCATTCTGGCCTGCGCGCCGGATTATCTCACCGACGACGGCGTTCTGATTTGTGAAGTGGGTAACAGCATGGTACATCTGATAGAGCAGTACCCGGACGTGCCGTTCACCTGGCTCGAGTTTGACAACGGCGGTGACGGCGTCTTCATGCTGACCAAAGCACAGCTGCTCGACGCGCGCGAGCACTTCAGCATTTATAAAGATTAATCCAGCGGGCTCCGGCCCGTTTCACAACGCTCACACACAAATAACGACATCGGAGCCGTGATGGCAGGAAACAGTATTGGACAACTCTTCCGCGTGACCACCTTTGGTGAGTCGCACGGTCTGGCACTGGGTTGCATCGTGGACGGCGTGCCGCCGGGCATCGAGCTGACCGAAGCCGATTTACAGCACGACCTTGACCGTCGTCGCCCTGGCACCTCTCGCTACACCACGCAGCGTCGCGAGCCGGACCAGGTGAAAATTCTCTCCGGCGTGTTCGAGGGCCGCACCACCGGCACCAGCATCGGCCTGCTGATCGAAAACACCGACCAGCGCTCCCAGGATTACGGCGCCATCAAGGACGTCTTCCGTCCGGGCCACGCTGACTACACCTACGAGCAAAAGTACGGCTTTCGCGACTATCGCGGCGGCGGACGCTCTTCGGCACGTGAAACCGCGATGCGCGTGGCGGCCGGAGCCATTGCCAAAAAATATCTGCAGCAAAAGTTCGGCATCGTTATTCGCGGCTGTCTGACCCAGATGGGCGACATTCCGCTGGCGATCAAGGACTGGGATCTGGTCGAGCAAAACCCGTTCTTCTGCGCGGATGCCGACAAAATTGACGCGCTGGACGAGCTGATGCGCGGCCTGAAAAAAGAGGGCGACTCCATCGGCGCGAAAGTAACCGTGGTCGCTGACGGCGTACCTGCGGGCTGGGGCGAGCCGGTGTTTGACCGCCTCGATGCGGACATCGCCCACGCGCTGATGAGCATCAACGCGGTGAAGGGCGTGGAAATCGGCGACGGTTTTGACGTGGTTGAGCTTCGCGGCAGCCAGAACCGTGACGAAATCACAAAAGCGGGCTTCCAGAGCAACCACGCGGGCGGCATTCTGGGCGGCATCAGCAGCGGGCAGCAGATTATGGCGAACATCGCGCTGAAGCCAACCTCCAGCATTACCGTGCCGGGCCACACGATCAACCGCGATGGCGAAGAGGTTGAGATGATCACCAAAGGACGTCACGATCCGTGCGTGGGGATCCGCGCGGTGCCGATCGCCGAGGCGATGCTGGCGATCGTGCTGATGGATCACTTCCTGCGCCAGCGCGCGCAGAATGCGGACGTGACGACCACCATTCCACGCTGGTAAACATGAAAAAAACCGCAATTGCCCTGCTGGCGCTGCTCGCCAGTGGAGCCAGCCTGGCCGCCACGCCGTGGCAAAAAATCACCCATCCGGTGGCGGGCAGCGCGCAGTCAATTGGCGCATTCTCCAACGGCTGTATCGTGGGGGCGCAGGAGCTTCCGCTGCAATCCGATACGTATCAGGTGATGCGCACCGATCAGCGCCGCTATTTCGGCCACCCCGATCTGGTGCTGTTTATCCAGCGCCTGGGGAATCAGGTGCATAACCTGGGGCTGGGCACGATGCTGATTGGCGATATGGGCATGCCCGCCGGGGGCCGCTTCAACGGCGGCCACGCCAGCCACCAGACCGGACTGGACGTGGATATCTTCCTGCAGCTGCCGAAAGCGCGCTGGAGTTCGGCGCAGCTGCTGAAGCCGCAGGCGCTGGACCTGGTCGCGCGCGATGGCAAAAGCGTCGTGCCTTCGCTCTGGTCACAGGATGTGTCGGCGATGATCAGGCTGGCGGCTAAGGACAACGACGTGACGCGGATTTTCGTCAACCCGGCCATCAAGCAGCAGCTTTGCCAGGATGCGGGAACCGACCGCGACTGGCTGCGCAAGGTGCGCCCGTGGTTCCAGCATCGCGCGCACATGCACGTGCGCCTGCGCTGCCCGGCGAACAGCCTCGAATGTGAAGATCAGCCGCTTCCGCCGCCTGGCGATGGCTGCGGTTATGAACTGCAAAGCTGGTTTGAACCGGCCAAGCCTGGGACCACTAAGCCTGAGAAGAAGACACCGCCTCCGCTGCCGCCTTCCTGCCAGGCGCTACTGGATGAGCACGTACTGTAATGGATAATTTCGTCGATCTGTTTATGGTGTCACCGCTGCTGCTGGCGGTGCTTTTTTTTGTTGCGATGCTGGCCGGGTTTATCGACGCGCTGGCGGGCGGCGGCGGCCTGCTGACCGTTCCGGCGCTGCTGGCGGTTGGCATGAACCCGGCGCAGGCGCTGGCGACCAATAAGCTGCAGGCCTGCGGCGGTTCGCTCTCGGCGTCGCTCTACTTTATCCGCCGCAAGGTGGTTAACCTCGCCGACCAAAAGCTCAATATTCTGATGACCTTTATCGGCTCCACCTCCGGTGCGCTGCTGGTTCAGCACGTTCAGTCAGACATTCTGCGCCAGATCCTGCCGATTCTGGTGATCTGCATTGGCCTGTACTTCCTGCTGATGCCGAAGCTTGGCGAAGAGGACCGGCAGCGCCGCCTGTACGGCCTGCCGTTTGCGCTGATCGCCGGGGGCTGCGTCGGCTTTTACGATGGCTTTTTCGGGCCGGGGGCGGGTTCGTTTTACGCGCTGGCCTTCGTCACGCTCGCCGGTTTTAACCTCGCGAAATCCACGGCGCACGCGAAGGTATTAAACGCCACCTCTAACGTTGGCGGCCTGCTGCTGTTTATCATCGGCGGCAAGGTTATCTGGGCAACCGGATTCGTGATGATGGCAGGACAATTTTTAGGCGCGCGCGCGGGCTCGCGTCTGGTTTTAAGCAAGGGACAGAAGCTGATCCGCCCGATGATCGTCGTGGTCTCGGCGGTGATGAGCGCCAAGCTTCTTTATGACAGCCACGGACAGGAGATCCTCCACTGGATGGGGATGAACTAATGAACACTACGCATAACTACGAACAGCTCATTGAGATTTTTAACGGCTGCTTTGCCGATGATTTTAATACCCGTCTGATTAAAGGTGACGACGAACCGATCTATCTTCCTGCAGATGCAGAGGTTCCGTATAACCGCATCGTGTTCGCGCACGGCTTTTACGCCAGCGGGCTGCATGAGATTTCCCACTGGTGCATCGCGGGCAAAGCGCGCCGCGAGCTGGTGGACTTCGGCTACTGGTACTGCCCGGACGGCCGCGATGCGGCTACGCAAGGCCAGTTCGAAGATGTGGAAGTAAAGCCCCAGGCGTTCGACTGGCTTTTCTGCGTGGCGGCGGGTTACCCGTTCAACGTCAGCTGCGATAACCTCGAAGGCGACTTCGAGCCAGACCGTATTGTCTTCCAGCGCCGCGTGCACGCGCAGGTGATGGAATATCTTGAGAAAGGCATCCCGGAACGTCCGGCGCGCTTTATCAAGGCGTTACAAGATTATTACCACACGCCGGAGATCACGGCGGAATGCTTCCCCTGGCCGGAAGATATTTAACTGAGGAAAGAAGATGATCGCAGAATTTGAATCACGCATTCTGGCACTAATTGATGACATGGTTGAACACGCCAGCGATGACGAGCTGTTCGCCAGCGGCTATCTGCGCGGTCACCTGACGCTGGCCGTCGCCGAGCTGGAAGCGGGGGACGATCACTCTGCCGAAGCGGTGCATGATGAAGTGACCCGCAGCCTGGAGAAAGCCATTCTGGCCGGGGAACTCTCTCCGCGCGACCAGTCTTTAGTGCTGGGCATGTGGGACAATTTGTTCCAGCAGGCTAAACGCTAAGTAAGTGCGTCATCGCCCTCTCCCGGTGGGAGAGGGCCGGGGTGAGGGCACCATGCCGCACCCTACTTAACCATTTTCCCCTTCAGCAGTTTCCGCACCCACAAGCGATTCGGATTCAGCCCCGCAAGCGTCGTTCTGTCCAGCGGTATCGGCTCGTCGCTCATCTGCGAGGCTAACGCTTCCGCCAGCAGCGGCGCGGAGCACAGCCCGCGCGATCCCAGCCCGCCCAGCATAAACAGTTCCGGATAAACCGGGGCATCTACCGCGCTATCCCGGTTTTCTGCAAGGTTCTGATAGACCTCAAGCGTGGCTTCATAGTCCGGCACGTTCCCCGCCATCGGAAGGTGATCGCGCGTGGCGCAGCGCACGCCGCAGCGCGCTTCTCCCTCACTCACGTCAACCTCTTTCGCCCACGCCGCGTCCGGGAAGCAGTCGATCAGGCGCTGGCGGTTTTGCTGCTGATCGTCCTCGCTGTAGGCAACGTCAGCCTGGCCGCGACGGTAGCTGGCGCCGATGCAGTGATGGCCGTTAGCCGGGTTTTGCGGCGTCAGGTAGCCGTCGTAGCACAGCACCTGGCGCAGGTTTCCCAGCTCCGGCGCGGTCGGTATATGACTCACCTGGCCGCCGACCGGATAAACCGGCAGCGCTTCCGTCTGCGCGAACCGGCTGATGTGATGGCCGTTCGCCAGCACCACGGCGGCGTGCTGCGCGCGTTTGCCATTGGCAAAATCGAGGTTCCAGCGCTCCGAGTGGTTAAGCGTGTCGACCCTGTGGGAATAGTGCACCTTCAGCCCGCGGGACTGCGCGAGGGTAATCGCCGCGGCGGTCAGTTCGGCCGGGCACAGCCAGCCGCCAAGCGGGTACTGAATACCGCCGCAGCCGGTCGCAACCCCGACGGTTTCAGCGGCCTGCCCGGCGCTCACCGCGTGCGCAATAGCCTCCGGCAGCCCCAGGGACAGCATTTGGTTTATTTTCTGCTGACTCTTCTCATCCCAGCCGAGCTGCGTGACGCCGCACCAGTCGTGGGCAAACGCGACCGGCAGGGCGTCATACGCGCGGCGGGCGAAGGTAAATGCCGCCGGGAAGAACTGAAACAGCGCGGGATCGTGCGCGCTCAGGAGCGGGTACAGCGCGCCCTGGCGGTTGCCCGATGCACCGCTTGCCGGAGCCTCGTCCGCGCAGTACAGCGTAACCTGCCAGCCGCGGTGCAGAAGGGCGAGCGAGAGCAGGGCGCTGGCAATCCCGCCGCCAACGATCGCCACCTCGCGGGACGCGCTGGCGCGACGGGCAAACCACGGAGCCTGCGCGGGGATCGCCAGGGTTTGCTCCATGACGCCGACCAGCATGTCGCGCTTGCGGCCAAAGCCCTTGGTCTTCTTCATCGTGAAGCCCGCCGCCTGCAGCCCGCGCCGCACGAATCCGGCGGAGGTAAAGGTGGCGAGCGTGGCGCCGGGGCGCGCCAGCCTTGCCATGGCGGCAAAAAGATGGTCGCTCCACATGTCCGGGTTTTTGGCGGGGGCAAAGCCGTCCAGGAACCAGGCGTCCACCTTTTGATTCATCGAATCGTCAAGCGCGTCCGTGAGCACGTTAATGTCGCCGAGCCACAGATCGAGCGTGACGCGCCCGCCGTCCAGTATAAGGCGATGGCAGCCGCCGATGGCCTGCGGCCACTGGGCCTGCAGCTGCTCCGCCCATTGCGCCAGCTCGGGCCAGCGCTGATGCGCAAGCCGCAGATCGTGCGCGGTGAGCGGAAATTTTTCGAAACTGACGAAATGTAATCTTTGCAGCGTAGCCTCAGGGTGTTGGGCTCGAAACTGGTCAAACGCCTGCCAGAGGGTCAGGAAGTTGAGGCCGGTACCAAAGCCGCTTTCCGCCACCACAAACAGGCTGCGGGGATGTTCAGGAAACCGGGCGCTGAGATGATTTCCGTCGAGGAAAACATAGCGGGTTTCCTCCAGTCCGTTATCATTAGAAAAATAGACGTCATCAAAATCTCGGGAAACAGGTGTACCCTCAGCGTTAAATTCGAGGTTGGCGGGTTGTATAGCGTTTTGTTTCACGTAAGTTACTCGTCCGACAGGCAGTGGCACGATCTTAACGATGTGGGCTCATTGGTGCAAATTTCCGCATAAAATGGCTGATCGGACTTGTTCGGCGTACAAGTGTACGCTATTGTGCGACTCGAAACTTTCTATAGTGCGACTGACAGAGGTATTGAATGAAACGTGCAGTGATTACTGGCCTGGGCATCGTTTCCAGCATCGGTAATAACCAGCAGGAAGTCCTGGCATCTCTGCGTGAAGGACGCTCCGGGATCACTTTCTCTGAAGAGTTTAAAGATTCTGGAATGCGTAGCCACGTATGGGGTAACGTCAAACTGGACACCACCGGTTTGATTGACCGTAAAGTGGTTCGTTTCATGAACGATGCCTCTATCTACGCCTATCTTTCAATGCAGGAAGCGATCAAAGATTCCGGCCTGAGCGAAGAGACATATCAGAACAACCCGCGCGTTGGTCTGATTGCCGGTTCCGGCGGTTCGTCTAAAGCGCAGGTATTCGGTGCTGACGCGATGCGCAGCCCGCGCGGCCTGAAAGCCGTGGGCCCTTACGTTGTGACCAAAGCGATGGGCTCAGCGGTATCTGCCTGCCTGGCAACCCCGTTCAAAATCCACGGCGTGAACTACTCCATCAGCTCTGCCTGCGCGACCTCCGCGCACTGCATCGGTAACGCGGTAGAGCAGATCCAGCTGGGCAAACAGGACATCGTGTTTGCTGGCGGCGGCGAAGAGCTGGGCTGGGAAATGGCCTGCGAATTCGACGCGATGGGCGCTCTGTCCACCAAGTACAACGAAACGCCTGAAAAGGCCTCCCGTACCTATGACGCGCACCGTGATGGTTTCATCATCGCTGGCGGCGGCGGTATGGTTGTGGTTGAAGAGCTGGAGCACGCTCTGGCGCGCGGTGCGCACATCTACGCAGAAATCGTTGGCTACGGCGCAACGTCCGACGGCGCAGACATGGTTGCCCCATCCGGCGAAGGCGCGGTGCGCTGCATGAAGATGGCGATGCACGGTGTTGACACCCCAATCGACTACCTGAACTCCCACGGTACTTCTACGCCAGTAGGCGACGTGAAGGAACTGGGCGCGATCCGCGAAGTCTTCGGCGACAACAGCCCGGCTATCTCCGCGACCAAAGCGATGACCGGCCACTCCCTGGGCGCGGCTGGCGTGCAGGAAGCGATCTACTCGCTGCTGATGCTGGAAAACGGCTTTATCGCCCCAAGCATCAACATTGACGAGATGGACGAACAGGCGGCTGGCCTGAACATCGTGACCAAACCAACGGAAGCGACGCTGACCACCGTGATGTCCAACAGCTTCGGCTTCGGCGGCACCAACGCCACGCTGGTGATGCGCAAGCTGAAAGCATAAGTTTTTGAATGTATAGTAGAAGGGAGCCTAAGGGCTCCCTTTTTTGTGCTTATTCGGAGCTACGCATGAAGGTTGTTACCCCTGCAGAGAAGCCCTCCTCTGCGAATGTTTCGCTGTTTCGCATCGCTTTCGCGGTGTTCCTGACCTACATGACCGTGGGCCTGCCGCTGCCGGTCATTCCGCTT
Source organism: Gorgopas trochilus (assembly GCA_018231245.1). Classification (NCBI taxonomy): domain Eukaryota; kingdom Metazoa; phylum Arthropoda; class Insecta; order Lepidoptera; family Hesperiidae; genus Gorgopas; species Gorgopas trochilus. The sequence goes on from DWRP01000018.1 coordinate 17,422, forward strand.
TTTGTGCATCAGGAGCTGGGCTACGGCAACACGATGGTCGGCATCGCCGTGGGCATTCAGTTTTTAGCCACCGTCTTGACCCGCGGCTACGCCGGACGCCTGGCGGATCAGCACGGCGCGAAGCGCTCGGCGCTGCAGGGCATGTTTGCCTGCGGGCTGGCAGGCGGGGCGTGGCTGCTGGCCGCGCTGCTTCCGGTGGAGCCGATGGTGAAATTTGCGCTGCTGGTGGTCGGACGCCTGATCCTCGGCTTTGGCGAAAGCCAGCTGCTGACCGGTACGCTGACGTGGGGCATGGGGCTGGTGGGCCCGGCCCGCTCGGGCAAAGTGATGTCCTGGAACGGGATGGCGATTTACGGCGCGCTGGCGGCCGGTGCGCCGCTCGGGCTGCTGATCCACAGCCAGTTTGGCTTCGCCGCGCTGGCGGGGACGACCATGGTGCTGCCGCTGGTGGCCTGGGCGTTTAACGGCACGGTGCGTAAAGTGCCTGCGCACAAGGGGGAACGACCTTCCCTCTGGAGCGTCGTTGGGCAGATCTGGCAGCCGGGGCTCGGCCTGGCGCTGCAGGGCGTCGGGTTTGCGGTCATCGGCACGTTCGTCTCGCTGTACTTTATGAGCCGCGGTTGGGCCATGGCCGGCTTTACGCTCACCGCGTTTGGCGGCGCGTTTGTGCTGATGCGCGTGCTGTTCGGCTGGATGCCGGATCGCTTTGGCGGCGTAAAGGTCGCCGTGGCGTCGCTGCTAATTGAAACCGTTGGCCTGCTGCTGCTGTGGTACGCGCCAATTGCCTCCGTTGCGCTGCTGGGCGCGGCGCTCACGGGCTGCGGCTGTTCCCTGATCTTCCCGGCGCTGGGCGTTGAGGTGGTGAAGCGCGTAGCCCCGCAGGTGCGCGGCACGGCGCTCGGCGGCTACGCGGCGTTTCAGGATATCTCATACGGCGTGACCGGGCCGCTGGCGGGGCTGCTTGCCACGTCGTTTGGCTATCCGTCGGTATTTCTGGCAGGGGCGGTTTCAGCGGTGGTCGGGATCGTGGTGACGCTGGTGGCGTTCCGCCGGGCCTGAGTTGCTGTTGCCGGGGGCGGCTGCGCCTTGCCCGGCCTACGGTTCGAGCCGTTGTAGGCCCGGTAAGCGTAGCGCCACCGGGCACAATCTCATGCAACCAGCCAGAAAATCGCGAGCGCAATCATCAGCGCAATAAACATCAGCCCCGGGCGGGCCGACAGGTTTTTGAACGTTTCCACGACCGGCGCAAACAGCGGGCTGTATATCGGCTGAACGTTGCGCGCCTCCGGCACGCCCGCGTCGCGCTCGGCGCGGCGGATGAATATCTGGTTGAGCAGATCCTGCACCTGCGCGGTGGTCAGCACCGACTGCGGCGTAGCCTGCCACGTCTGCTGGGCGTAATCGCGGATCGCGTCGAACTCGCGCGGCTCCAGCGGCTGCTTGAGCGCGGCCTGGAGCGTATTGAGCGTTGGGGCGCTCTGCGCGCTAAGCGTCTGGCGCGCCTGTAGCCAGGTGACCAGATGGGTAAACTGTTTTGCCGGAATTAACTCTCCCGCCTTCACGCCGGACAGCTCCAGCATGGACTGCCAGATAAGCTTTGTTGACTCGCCGGTGGCGGCGGCAAGCTTGCTCACCATCTGGTTGAGCGTGTTATGTTCCGCTGGCTGCAGCGGGCGCTCCGTGGCCGGGCGCTGCTGCGGCTGAGGAATCGACAGCTGGTTGCTTTGCAGCAGGGTCAGTACGGTTTTCAGCTGTTCCGGAGTCAGCTGGCTCAGGGCGGTTTGGCCAAACTGCTGGCGAATAAAATCGCTCACGGCCTGGCGGTTATTCCCCTGGCCCAGCAGTTCGGTCAGCTGGGACATAATCTGGCGCGTGTTGTGATTAAGCTGCGCCGTGTTCAGGCGCTGATTCAGATTTTGCTCGGCTGCAGGGAAGTGGCGCGACTGCAGGGGCGCATCGTTCCGTAGCCCCAGGTCATGCTTCATTCCGGCCCACACTTCCGCATTTTGCTGCGAAGTGAGTGCAATCAGGCGGGTGATCAGTCGCTCGAGCACGGTGCGCTGCTGCGTGGAGAGCGGTTGTTCACCTGCGACGTTGGGCGTTACGGGGCCTTCACCCGGAGGGCGAGGCGGCGTACCTGAAATGGGCTGCATCGTCAAAAATCCTTAAAGTCATACTCGGCGTAAACCCGGCATAGTGATATGCCTGGCTGCGAGATTATGGCACACTTGGCAGGTTTACTTCCTCTCAAACAGGTACTCAGACGTGAAAATCCTCGTTGATGAAAATATGCCTTACGCCCGCGAGCTGTTTAGCCGCCTGGGTGAGGTGAAGGCTGTCCCCGGTCGCCCGATCCCGGTCGGTGAACTGGACGATGCAGATGCGCTGATGGTGCGCTCGGTGACCAGGGTAAATGAGGCGCTACTCGCCGGTAAAGCGATCAAATTTGTCGGCACCGCCACGGCCGGGACCGATCATGTGGATGACAAATGGCTCGAGCAGGCGGGCATTGGCTTCTCGGCCGCGCCGGGCTGTAACGCGATTGCCGTCGTGGAATACGTCTTTTCCTCTCTGCTGATGCTGGCCGAGCGCGACGGGTTTGCGCTGAAAGACCGCACGGTCGGTATCGTCGGCGTCGGCAACGTGGGCGGGCGTCTGCAGAAACGTCTTGAAGCCCTGGGGATCCGCACGCTGCTGTGCGACCCGCCGCGCAAGGATAACGGCGACGCGGGGGATTTCCGCCCCCTGGACGAGCTGGTCGCGCAGTGCGATGTCCTGACGTTCCACACGCCGCTGTTTAAGGATGGCCCATACAGGTCACTTCATCTTGCCGATGAGGCGCTGATCCGTCGGCTGAAGCCCGGCACGATTTTAATCAACGCCTGCCGCGGCCCGGTGGTGGATAACGCCGCGCTGCTAAAATGTCTGGAAGCAGGGCAAGATCTGAGCGTGGTGCTGGACGTCTGGGAGCCGGAGCCGGATCTCAACGTCGCGCTGCTGAATAAGGTGGATGTGGGTACCGCGCATATCGCCGGTTACACCCTCGAGGGCAAAGCGCGCGGCACGACCCAGGTCTTTGAAGCCTATAGCGCTTTTATCGGCCACCCGCAGCAGGTCGCGCTCGACACCCTGCTACCGGCCCCCGAGTTTGGCCGCATTACCCTGCACGGGCCGCTCGATCAGGCAACGCTGAAACGGCTGGTGCATTTAGTGTATGATGTGCGCCGCGATGACGCGCTGCTGCGTAAAGCGGCGGGTATTCCGGGTGAGTTTGATAAGCTGCGTAAGCACTATCTTGAACGCCGCGAATGGTCTTCCCTGTACGTGATGTGCAATGACGCAAACGCTGCGGCGCTGCTGCACAAGCTGGGGTTTAACGCCGTTCATCATCCGGCACGTTAATGTCTTCTTAATGCTCCCTGTTGGATACTCCGACAGGGACGCTTTTTTATTTCTGGAGTAAACCACCATGTCTGAAGGCTGGAACATTGCCATTTTAGGTGCCACGGGCGCCGTGGGCGAAGCCCTGCTCGAAACCCTTGCCGAGCGTCAGTTCCCGGTGGGCGAGATTTACGCGCTGGCGCGCACCGACAGCGCGGGTGAACACCTGCGCTTTGCGGGCAAATCCGTCATGGTTCAGGATGCGGCCGAGTTCGACTGGACGCAGGCGCAGCTGGCCTTTTTTGCCGCGGGTGCGGAAGCGACGGCAGCTTACGTTGAAGACGCCACCAACGCCGGCTGTCTGGTTATCGATCTGAGCGGCCTGTTCGCCCTGGAGCCGGACGTGCCGCTGGTGGTGCCGGACGTTAACCCGTTCGTGCTGGCCGACTACCGCAACCGCAATATCATTGCCGTACCGAACAGCCTGACCAGCCAGCTGCTGACCGCGCTGAAGCCGCTGATCGACGACGGTGGCCTGTCGCGCATCACCGTGACCAGCCTGCTGTCCGCCTCCGCCCATGGCAAGAAGGCGGTTGACGCGCTGGCGGGCCAGAGCGCGAAGCTACTCAACGGCATTCCGATTGATGAAGACGATTTCTTTGGCCGCCAGCTGGCGTTCAACATCCTGCCGCTGCTGCCCGATCGCGAAGGCTCCGTGCGTGAAGAGCGCCGGATTGTCGATGAAGCACGCAAGATCATGCAGGATGACGGCCTGATGATTTCCGCCAGCTGCGTGCAGTCTCCGGTATTTTATGGCCACGCGCAGATGGTGGGCTTTGAAGCGCTGCGACCGCTTGCCGCAGAAGAGGCGCGCGATGCGTTTAGCCGCGGCGAGGATATCGTGCTTTCTGAAGAGAGCGAGTTCCCGACGCAGGTGGGCGATGCCAGCGGCAGCGCGCATCTCTCCGTGGGCTGCGTGCGCAACGACTACGGCATGCCGGAGCAGGTTCAGTTCTGGTCGGTTGCCGACAACGTCCGCTTTGGCGGCGCGCTGATGGCGGTCAAAATCGCCGAGAAGCTGGTGCAGGAGTATCTGTACTGATGTCCGAAGTGGAATTAAAGCCGCTCCATAAAATAGCCCTCGGCATTGAGTACGATGGCAGTAAGTATTATGGCTGGCAGCGTCAGAACGAGGTGCGCAGCGTCCAGGAAAAGCTGGAAAAAGCGCTCACTCAGGTGGCGAACGAACCGATAAGCGTGTTCTGCGCCGGGCGCACGGACGCTGGCGTTCACGGGACGGGGCAGGTGGTGCATTTTGAAACCACCGCCGTTCGCAAGGACGCCGCGTGGACGCTGGGCGTAAATGCGAATTTGCCTGGTGACATCACGGTGCGTTGGGTAAAAGATGTGCCCGATGATTTTCACGCGCGCTTCAGCGCCACCGCGCGTCGCTACCGCTATATCATCTACAACCAGCGCCTTCGCCCGGCGATCCTCGGCCAGGGCGTGACGCATTACTACGAGCCGCTGGATGCAGAACGCATGCAGCGCGCGGCGCAGTGCCTGATTGGAGAGAATGACTTTACGTCGTTTCGTGCGGTGCAGTGCCAGTCCCGCACGCCGTGGCGTAACGTCATGCACATAAACGTCAGCCGTTTTGGCGCGTATGTGGTGGTGGATATCAAAGCCAATGCCTTTGTACATCATATGGTGCGGAATATTGTAGGCAGCCTGATGGAAGTAGGCGCCGGACACCAGCCGGAGAGCTGGATTGCAGAACTGCTGGCGGCGAAGGACAGAACGCTTGCAGCAGCCACGGCGAAAGCGGAAGGACTGTACCTGGTTTCGGTAGATTACCCGGAACGGTTCGACCTGCCAAAACCGCCTATGGGTCCGCTCTTTTTGCTGGACTAACCTTCGGTGCAATTAAGGCTTAAATAATATGGACTTAGTACGATTTCTGATTGATTTCATCCTGCATATTGATGTTCACCTGGCAGAGCTGGTCGCGCAGTATGGCGTCTGGGTGTATGCCATTTTGTTCCTCATTCTGTTCTGCGAAACCGGGCTGGTGGTCACGCCGTTCCTGCCGGGCGATTCGCTGCTGTTCGTCGCGGGGGCGCTGGCGTCTCTGGAGACCAACGATCTCAACGTACACCTGATGGTGGTGCTGATGCTAATTGCCGCTATCGTGGGCGATGCGGTGAACTACACTATAGGGCGGCTGTTCGGCGAGCGATTATTCAGCAACCCGAACTCGAAGATTTTCCGACGCAGCTATCTCGATAAAACGCACGCGTTTTACGAAAAACACGGCGGCAAGACCATTATCCTGGCGCGCTTTGTCCCGATTGTCAGAACGTTTGCACCGTTTGTGGCGGGGATGGGGCATATGTCTTATCGTCACTTCGCGGCCTATAACGTCATTGGCGCATTATTATGGGTGCTGCTGTTTACCTACGCCGGTTACTTCTTCGGAACCATTCCTTTGATTCAGGAGAATCTTAAGTTACTGATCGTAGGAATAATTGTGGTTTCCATTCTGCCCGGCGTGATTGAGATCGTTCGCCACAGGCGTGCGGCAGCGAAACAAGCGAAGTAAATGCACGCTGGCGGTTCGACCACTTTTTTATCCAAAGTTTCGGGCTGTTATGTTTTAATGTGCAACATTCATGGTCTGTTGGAGGCAAAAATGGCATTATTCGCCTCTTACAGCAAAACTGGCATCCGACCAGGTTCAGGCAGAAAGGTTATCAATGAGCTGGATTGAACGAATTAAAAGCAACATTACCCCAACGCGCAAAGCGAGCATTCCTGAAGGGGTATGGACGAAGTGTGATAGCTGCGGCCAGGTTCTGTATCGCGCAGAGCTGGAGCGCAATCTTGAGGTGTGTCCGAAGTGTGACCACCACATGCGTATGTCGGCGCGCAACCGCCTGCATAGCCTGCTGGACGAAGGTTCTCTGGTAGAACTGGGCAGCGAGCTTGAGCCAAAAGACGTGCTGAAGTTCCGCGACTCCAAAAAATACAAAGATCGTCTGGCCTCTGCGCAGAAAGAGACCGGCGAGAAAGACGCGCTGGTCGTCATGAAAGGCACCCTGCACGAGATGCCGGTTGTTGCCGCTGCGTTTGAGTTCGCCTTTATGGGCGGCTCGATGGGCTCCGTGGTCGGCGCGCGCTTCGTGCGTGCCGTTGAGCAGGCGCTGGAAGACAACTGCCCGCTGATCTGCTTCTCCGCCTCCGGTGGCGCGCGTATGCAGGAAGCGCTGATGTCCCTGATGCAGATGGCAAAAACCTCTGCTGCGCTGGCAAAAATGCAGGAGCGCGGTCTGCCGTACATCTCCGTGCTGACCGACCCAACCATGGGCGGCGTCTCTGCAAGCTTCGCGATGCTGGGCGACCTGAACGTCGCTGAGCCGAAAGCGCTGATCGGCTTTGCCGGTCCTCGCGTTATCGAACAGACCGTGCGTGAAAAGCTGCCGCCGGGCTTCCAGCGCAGCGAGTTCCTCATCGAGAAAGGCGCTATCGACATGATCGTTCGGCGCCCGGAGATGCGCCTGAAGCTGGCAAGCATCCTGGCGAAGCTGATGAATCTGCCGTCGCCTCAGCCTGATGAGCCGCGTGAAGGCGTGGTCGTACCGCATCAGGAACCCGAGGCCTGATAACTGAAAAGGGCAGGGCCGGTTGGCGCTGCCCTTTTGCTTTCTCACCGTTAATGACAGCCGGGCATTATGGAAAATAAACGCATTCCACAAGCCACGTCGCCCCTGGCCGCGTGGCTTTCTTATCTGGAAAACCTGCACAGTAAAACCATCGATATGGGGCTTGAGCGCGTCAGCGAGGTCGCCGCGCGTCTGGACGTGCTCAAGCCTGCGCCTTTCGTCTTCACCGTCGCGGGCACTAACGGTAAAGGCACCACCTGCCGCACGCTAGAATCCATGCTCATGGCGGCGGGCTACAGGGTGGGCGTTTACAGCTCTCCGCATCTGGTGCGCTATACCGAGCGCGTGCGCGTGCAGAACGCCGAGCTGGCGGAGTCGGCCCATACGGCGTCGTTTGCGGAAATCGAAGCCGCGCGCGGTGACATCTCGTTAACCTACTTTGAGTACGGCACCCTTTCCGCGCTGTGGCTGTTTAAGCAGGCGCAGCTGGACGTGGTGATTCTGGAAGTAGGGCTGGGCGGGCGTCTGGACGCCACCAACATGGTGGACGCGGACGTCGCCGTGGTGACCAGCATCGCGCTTGACCATACCGACTGGCTGGGGCCGGATCGCGAAAGCATTGGCCGCGAGAAGGCGGGGATCTTCCGCGCCGGCAAGCCTGCCGTGGTCGGCGAGCCGGATATGCCGCATACCATTGCCGACGTGGCGCACGAAAAGGGCGCACGGCTGCTGCGCCGCGGCGTTGACTGGCAGTTTGAGGTTCAGGACGGCGGGTGGCGGTTCAGCGATGCGCAGGGCGCGCTGGAAAACCTGCCGCTGCCGCAGGTTCCTCAGCCTAACGCAGCCACCGCGCTGGCGGCGCTGCGCGCAAGCGGATTACAGGTCAGCGAGCAGGCCGTTCGTGAAGGCATTCAAAACGCGCTCCTGCCGGGCCGCTTCCAGACGGTGAGCGAATCACCGCGGCTCATTCTCGACGTCGCGCACAACCCGCATGCGGCGGCCTATCTCGCGGGACGTCTCAAATCCCTGCCAAAAACCGGGCGCGTGCTGGCGGTTATCGGTATGCTTCATGATAAAGACATTGGCGGCACGCTAGCCTGCATGGAGAGTGTGGTCGATAGCTGGTATTGTGCTCCTCTTGAGGGGCCGCGCGGCGCAACGGCCGAACAGCTGATGGAACATCTCGGCAAAGGCGCTATCTTTGAGAGCGTGGCCCAGGCGTGGCGTGCCGCGATGGCGGATGCGAAACCAGAAGATACCGTGCTGGTGTGTGGGTCGTTCCACACCGTGGCACATGTCATGGAAGTGATGGAGGCGGGGAGAACCGGTGGCAAGTAAGTTTCAGAACCGTTTAACAGGCACGATTGTCCTGGTGGCGCTGGGGGTGATTATCCTCCCGGGGCTGCTCGACGGGCAGAAAAAACATTATCAGGACGAGTTTGCGGCCATTCCGCTGGTGCCAAAGCCGGGGGATCGCGACGAGCCCGATATGCTTCCGGCCGCAACGCAGGCGCTTCCTGCACAGCCGCCGGAAGGGGCTGCGGAAGAGGTTCGCGCGGGCGATGCGGCCGCGCCGTCGCTCGATCCGTCGCGCCTGGCGGCGAGCAGCAGTAACGATATCGATCCGGTTCCGGTTGAGCAGTACAAGCCGGTAGAAAAACCGAAGCCGGTTGAGAAGCCTCAGCCGAAGCCGCAGCGGGATAACACGGCCGAGCGGCTTGCTGCGGCGTCCGAAACGCCGCCTGCGAAACCGGCTCTGCAGGACGCCGCGCCGACGGGCAAAGCCTACGTCGTGCAGCTTGGCGCTCTGAAGAACGCCGACAAGGTCAACGAGCTGGTCGGCAAGCTTCGCGGCGCGGGATACCGCGTTTACACTTCACCTTCGACGCCGGTGCAGGGTAAAATCACCCGCATTCTGGTGGGGCCTGAGGCATCGAAAGATAAGCTGAAAGGCTCGCTGGGCGAGCTGAAGCAGATCTCCGGCCTGAGCGGCGTGGTGATGAACTACAGCGCGAACTAGTAAGATCTCATCCCCCTCACCCCGGCCCTCTCCCCAAAGGGGAGAGGGTGAAAATCGCACCGAGCGCGTGTGTAACATACTGCATCGTACAGTTCCCTCTCCCCTCTGGGGAGAGGGTTAGGGTGAGGGGCGTTGAGCATTTTTTCAGCGCCTTTTTTATTTACGCGTGGGAAGGAAATCCCTACGCAAACGTTTTCTTTTTCTGTTAGAATGCGCCCCGAACTGGATGACAGGGCGTAAAATCGTGGGACATTTATGGTCTGGATTGATTACGCCATCATTGCGGTGATTGGTTTTTCCTGTCTGGTAAGCCTGATCCGTGGCTTTGTACGTGAAGCGTTATCGCTGGTGACATGGGGTTGTGCTTTCTTTGTTGCCAGTCACTACTACACTTACCTGTCTGTCTGGTTCACGGGCTTTGAAGATGAACTGGTCCGAAATGGAATTGCTATCGCGGTGCTGTTTATCGCAACGCTGATAGTCGGCGCTATCGTGAACTTCGTGATAGGTCAGCTGGTCGAGAAAACCGGTCTGTCGGGAACGGACAGGGTGCTCGGGATCTGTTTTGGGGCGCTGCGAGGCGTGCTGATTGTAGCCGCGATACTGTTCTTCCTTGATACCTTTACCGGTTTCTCAAAAAGTGAAGACTGGCAAAAATCGCAGCTCATTCCAGAGTTCAGCTTCATCATCAGGTGGTTCTTTGACTATCTGCAAAGCTCGTCGAGTTTCTTGCCCAGAGCATAATGCGCTCTGAGATGTGGCTTAACGAGGAAAAGACGAATGTGCGGTATTGTCGGTATCGCCGGTTTCATGCCGGTTAACCAGTCGATTTATGACGCGTTATCGGTGCTTCAGCACCGAGGGCAGGATGCTGCGGGTATCATCACCATTGATGCAAACAACTGCTTCCGTTTACGCAAGGCGAACGGCCTGGTAAACGATGTGTTTGAAGCCCGCCATATGCAGCGTCTGCAAGGTAATATGGGGATTGGTCACGTTCGTTATCCTACTGCTGGTAGCTCCAGCGCCTCTGAGGCTCAGCCTTTCTACGTCAACTCTCCGTATGGCATCACGCTTGCCCACAACGGCAACCTGACCAATGCGCACGAGCTGCGCAGAAAGCTGTTCGAAGAGAAACGTCGCCACATTAACACCACCTCTGATTCTGAAATCCTGCTCAACATCTTCGCCAGCGAGCTGGATAACTTCCGCCACTATCCGCTGGAAGCCGACAACATTTTCGCTGCGGTTGCCGCAACCAATCGTCAAATCCGCGGCGCGTACGCCTGCGTGGCGATGATTATCGGCCACGGCATGGTCGCCTTCCGCGATCCGAACGGTATTCGTCCGCTGGTGCTCGGCAAGCGCGATCTTGGCGACGGGCGCACGGAGTACATGGTTGCCTCTGAAAGCGTGGCGCTGGATACCCTCGGCTTTGAATTTTTGCGCGACGTCGCGCCGGGCGAAGCGGTCTACATTACTGAAAAGGGTCAGCTGTTCACCCGCCAGTGTGCCGATAACCCGGTCAGCAACCCGTGCCTGTTCGAATACGTCTACTTTGCGCGTCCTGACTCGTTTATCGACAAAATCTCCGTCTACAGCGCCCGCGTGAACATGGGCACGAAGCTCGGCGAGAAGATTGCCCGCGAGTGGGACGACCTGGATATCGACGTCGTCATTCCTATCCCGGAAACCTCCTGCGACATCGCGCTGGAGATTGCCCGCATTCTGGATAAACCGTACCGCCAGGGCTTCGTGAAAAACCGCTACGTTGGCCGCACCTTCATCATGCCGGGCCAGCAGCTGCGCCGTAAGTCCGTGCGCCGCAAGCTGAACGCCAACCGCGCCGAGTTCCGCGACAAAAACGTCCTGCTGGTGGATGACTCCATCGTGCGCGGCACCACCTCCGAGCAGATTATCGAGATGGCGCGCGAAGCCGGGGCGAAGAAAGTGTACCTCGCGTCTGCGGCACCGGAAATTCGCTTCCCGAACGTCTACGGCATCGATATGCCCACCGCGAACGAGCTGATTGCGCACGGCCGCGAAGTGGACGAAATCCGCCAGATCATCGGCGCCGATGGCCTGATTTTCCAGGATCTGAACGATCTGATTGACGCGGTGCGCGCCGAGAACCCGGACATTCAGCAGTTTGAATGCTCGGTGTTCAACGGCGTCTACGTGACCAAAGACGTGGATCAGCAGTACCTCGACTATCTGGATTCGCTGCGTAACGACGACGCTAAGGCCGTCCAGCTGCAGAACGATCTCGAAAGCTTAGAAATGCACAACGAAGGCTAAGGCCTGAGCAGGTGAGGGCTGCCGCCCTCACTTGCAACTCCGCATAAAATCCTGCACAGTCAGCCCTGTAATCAGCAAGGGCGAAATCATGAAAAGACTTATTGTAGGGATCAGCGGTGCCAGCGGCGCGATTTACGGCGTCCGGCTGCTTCAGGTGCTGCGTGACGTTAAAGACGTAGAAACCCATCTGGTGATGAGCCAGGCGGCGCGCCAAACCCTCTCCCTTGAAACCGATTTCTCCCTGCGCGACGTTCAGGCGCTGGCCGACGTGGTGCACGATGCCCGCGATATCGCCGCCAGCATCTCCTCGGGCTCGTTTAAAACCGCCGGGATGGTGATCCTGCCCTGTTCAATCAAAACGCTTTCCGGCATCGTAAACAGCTATACCGACTCGCTGGTGACGCGCGCCGCGGACGTGGTGCTGAAAGAGCGTCGTCCGCTCGTGCTGTGCGTCCGCGAGACGCCGCTGCACCTTGGCCACCTGCGCCTGATGACCCAGGCCGCCGAGCTTGGCGCGGTGATTATGCCGCCGGTACCGGCCTTCTACCATCGCCCTCAAACGCTGGATGACGTGATAAACCAGACCGTTAACCGCGTGCTGGATCAGTTTGATATTGACCTGCCTGAAGATCTCTTTACGCGCTGGCAGGGGGCATAGGGCGGTGCACAGTCTGAGTGCATGAAAAGACAACCTGCCCCGCTATGGGGCAAAACTGCAACCGCGATCATATCCTCGACATTTAATTCGTTTTTTCCCTTTATCCCTCTCCGGTTCGTTCGGCAGACCTGCTATCTTTCACCATTAAGGCAGTATCGCAACGTTTTATTAACATATTTAACGTCGATTTTTTCACCAGACGAAGATGTGGCATAAGACCTGCAAGACAGCCCTGCAACACAACACACAACGCAAACCATAATAAAATCACGGTTCTTGAGGGTAAATGTATGAAGAAGACGGTTCTGGCTCTGTCTTTGCTTGTGGGGTTAAGCGCGGCGGCAGGCAGCTTCGCGGCGCTTCCACAGACGGTACGCATCGGTACGGACGCAACCTACGCGCCTTTCTCGTCGAAGGATGCGAAGGGGGAGTTCGTTGGGTTTGATATCGATCTGGGCAATGAGATGTGCAAGCGTATGCAGGTAAAATGCACGTGGGTGGGCAGCGACTTTGACGCGTTAATCCCGTCGCTGAAGGCCAAGAAGATTGACGCAATTATCTCCTCTCTCTCCATCACCGAAAAACGTCAGCAGGAGATCGCCTTCTCTGACAAGCTGTACGCGGCGGACTCGCGCCTGATAGCGGCAAAAGGTTCTCCGATTAAGCCCACCATCGATTCGCTGAAGGGCAAGCACGTGGGCGTGCTTCAGGGCTCGACGCAGGAAGGCTATGCCAACGCAAACTGGCGCGAGAAGGGCGTGGACGTTGTGCCTTATCAGAACCAGGATCTGATTTACTCTGACCTCACTGCCGGACGCCTCGACGCGGCGTTCCAGGATGAAGTGGCCGCGAGCGAAGGCTTCCTGAAGCAGCCTGCGGGCAAAGAATACGCCTTTGCGGGGCCGTCGGTTAAGGATAAGAAATACTTTGGCGACGGCACCGGTATTGGCCTGCGTAAAGACGATGCAGAGCTGAAAGCGGCCTTCGACAAAGCCTTTACCGAGCTGCGCAAAGACGGAACGTACGACAAACTGGCGAAAAAATATTTCGACTTCAACGTCTACGGCGACTAACGTTCGACGCAACGCCCCGTTATGGTGCGTTGAGGGGCTAAACGATCCAATATGGTGCATGTCCTGCACCGTATTGGAACGCAGCGTGCATAGTTAAGCACTAAAAATGCAAAAAATTCCGCATGAAAGGCATTATTCTTTGCCTGACGCAGGGAATTAATGGCACATTAACAGCACCCCCGTCGTCGTAAAAATCCGTATGAAGACAGTTTGTTGAGGATAGATATGAAAAAACTGGTGTTGTCTCTTTCTCTGGTTCTGGCCTTTTCCAGCGCCACCGCGGCGTTCGCAGCAATTCCGCAAAAAATTCGTATTGGTACCGATCCAACTTATGCTCCTTTCGAATCAAAGAATGCGAAAGGCGAGCTGGTCGGTTTTGATATCGATCTGGCTAACGAGCTGTGCAAACGCATCAAAGCGCAATGTACCTACGTTGAGAACCCGCTGGACGCGCTGATCCCGTCCCTGAAAGCGAAAAAAATCGACGTCATCATGTCCTCGCTTTCCATCACCGAAAAACGCCAGCAGGAGATTGCCTTTACCGACAAACTCTATGCGGCAGATTCACGTCTGGTGGTAGCGAAATCCTCCGATATCCAGCCAACGCTCGAGTCGCTCAAAGGCAAGCGCGTGGGCGTGCTGCAGGGCACCACGCAGGAAACCTACGGCAACGAGCACTGGGCGCCGAAAGGGATTGAAATCGTCTCCTATCAGGGCCAGGAAAACATTTACGCTGACCTGACGGCGGGCCGTATTGATGCCGCGTTCCAGGACGAAGTCGCCGCGAGCGAAGGCTTCCTGAAGCAGCCGGTCGGCAAAGACTACAAGTTTGGCGGCCCGTCCATTAAGGACGAGAAGCTCTTCGGCGTCGGCACCGGCATGGGCCTGCGTAAAGAGGATAATGAGCTGCGCGAAGCGCTGAACAAGGCGTTTGCCGAGATGCGCGCGGACGGTACGTACGACAAGCTGGCGAAAAAGTACTTTGATTTCAACGTTTACGGCGGCTAACCGCCCCGTCAAATAACGTGCGGCCCCTCCCGTAAGGGAGGGGAAAAGACACGGGTTACCACTCACGACACGACAGGGCAGGCGGTATGCTGTACGGATTTTCGGGCGTTATTCTACAGGGCGCGCTTGTCACCCTTGAGCTGGCTATCAGCTCCGTGGTACTGGCGGTGCTGATAGGGCTGGCAGGCGCGGGGGCGAAGCTATCGGCTAACAAACCGTTGGCGCTGATTTTTGAAGGCTATACCACGCTGATCCGCGGCGTTCCCGATCTGGTGCTGATGCTGCTGATTTTTTACGGTCTGCAGATTGCACTGAACAGCGTCACGGATGCGGTGGGCATGGACCAAATTGATATCGACCCGATGGTGGCCGGTATTATCACCCTCGGTTTTATCTACGGCGCATACTTCACCGAAACCTTCCGCGGCGCCTATATGGCGGTGCCGAAAGGCCATATTGAAGCGGCGACCGCCTTCGGCTTTACCTCCTCGCAGACGTTTCGCCGGATTATGTTCCCGGCCATGATGCGCTACGCGCTGCCGGGTATCGGCAATAACTGGCAGGTGATCCTCAAGGCGACGGCGCTGGTCTCGCTGCTCGGTCTGGAAGACGTGGTGAAAGCGACCCAGCTCGCCGGGAAGAGCACCTGGGAACCCTTCTATTTTGCCGTCGTCTGCGGCGTGATTTATCTGGTCTTTACGACCGTCTCCAATGGTGTGCTGCTTCTGCTCGAACGTCGCTACTCCGTGGGTGTGAAGAGGGCTGACCTGTGATTGAGATACTTCAGGAATACTGGAAATCGCTGCTGTGGACCGATGGCTATCGCTTTACGGGCGTGGCGATCACCCTCTGGCTGCTGATCTCCTCGGTGGTGATGGGCGGCATTCTGGCGGTGTTTTTGGCCATCGGGCGGGTGTCGAACAATAAATTTATCCAGTTCCCCATCTGGCTGTTTACCTACGTGTTTCGCGGCACGCCGCTGTACGTGCAGCTGCTGGTGTTCTATTCGGGCATGTACACGCTGGAGATCGTGAAAGGCACGGAAATGCTCAACGCCTTCTTCCGCAGCGGCCTGAACTGCACGGTGCTGGCGCTCACGCTGAACACCTGCGCCTATACCACCGAGATTTTCGCCGGGGCCATTCGCTCCGTGCCTTACGGCGAGATCGAAGCGGCACGCGCGTACGGCTTCTCGTCGGTGAAGCTGTATCGCTGCATCATTCTGCCGTCGGCGCTGCGCATCGCGCTGCCCGCCTACAGCAACGAAGTGATTTTAATGCTGCACTCGACGGCGTTGGCCTTTACCGCGACGGTGCCGGACCTGCTTAAGATCGCCCGCGACATCAACTCCGCGACCTATCAGCCGTTTACCGCCTTCGGCATTGCGGCGGTGCTTTATCTGATCATTTCTTACGTCCTGATCAGCCTGTTCCGCAAGGCGGAAAAACGCTGGCTGCAGCACATAAAACCTTCTTCGACGCACTGAGAACTATGATGGCTGAGAACAAATTAAACGTTATTGATTTGCACAAACGCTACGGCGAACACGAAGTGCTGAAAGGGGTTTCGCTGCAGGCGAACGCGGGGGACGTGATCAGCATTATCGGTTCGTCCGGTTCAGGTAAAAGTACCTTCCTGCGCTGCATCAACTTCCTCGAAAAGCCGAGCGAAGGCACCATTGTGGTGAGCGGGCAGAATATTAACCTGGTGCGGGATAAGGACGGGCAGCTGAAGGTGGCGGACAAAAACCAGCTGCGCCTGCTGCGCACCCGCCTGACGATGGTCTTCCAGCACTTTAACCTCTGGAGCCACATGACGGTGCTGGAGAACGTGATGGAAGCGCCGATTCAGGTGCTGGGCTTAAGCAAGCAGGAAGCCCGCGAGCGCGCGGTGAAATACCTGGCGAAAGTGGGCATCGACGAGCGCCAGCAGATCAAATACCCGGTGCATCTTTCCGGTGGTCAGCAGCAGCGCGTCTCTATCGCTCGCGCGCTGGCGATGGAGCCGGAAGTGCTGCTGTTCGACGAACCGACCTCGGCGCTGGACCCGGAACTCGTCGGCGAAGTGCTGCGCATCATGCAGAAGCTGGCCGAAGAGGGCAAAACCATGGTGGTCGTCACGCACGAGATGGGCTTCGCCCGCAACGTCTCTAACCACGTCATTTTCCTTCATCAGGGGAAAATCGAGGAGCAGGGGCACCCGGACGAGGTGTTAGCGAATCCGCAGAGCCCGCGCTTGCAGCAGTTCCTGAAAGGATCGCTGAAGTAGCTCTCTTGCCCGGTGGCGCTGCGCTTACCGGGCCTACGGGATGGGTGTTCTTCCGGGGTGAGGGCATCAGACCGCACCACGCTCAAGTCGATACGCCCAGTCGTCATACCGCACGCCGTCGATCTCGTAGGCTTTTTCCAGCACCTGCGTGCGGACAAAACCCGCTTTCTCCAGTACCCGCACCGATCCGCCGTTATCCGCCAGCACGTAAGCGTTGATCGCCTTCACGCCCGCCTGGCTAAACGCGTAGTCGCATACCGCGCGCAGCGCCTCGCTGGCAATCCCTTTTCCCTGCGCGGCGGGCACTACGGTATAGCCAACATCCGCTTCCTCGCGGTTTTCCGCGCTGATTTGCAGCCCGATATCACCGAGCGGCGTGGCGTCGTCGCGCAGGCGGATAACAAAGACGTGCGCGGCGGTAAGGCGCGCGGCAAACACGCGTCGCGTCTCTTTTTCCGGCGCGATGGCGGCCATGTAGCGCATGATACGGCGGTCTTCGCGCAGCGTGCGGAAGAACGCCCAGTCAGAGGGTTCGAAAGGAGCGAGATAAAGCCGAGGGGTGGTGATGGTTGCCATTGTTACGCCATTTCATCTGAACATGGCGTATCACTGTAACATATTCACCGCACCACATCCCCCAGCGCCTCTTCTAAGTCATGCCAGCGAAACGCAAACCCCGCGGCTTCCAGCCGTTTTGGCAGCGCGCGCTGTCCGCCCAGCACCAGCACCGACGATTCGCCCATCAGCAGGCGGATCGCCGTGGCGGGCACGCGCAAAATCGCCGGGCGATGCAGGGCGTGGCCGAGCGCGTGGGCGAACTGTTCATTGCGCACCGGGTAGGGGGAAACCATATTGAACGGCCCGCGCAGGTCGTTATCCAGCAGCCAGATGATGCCGTTTACCATATCGTCGATATGTATCCAGGCAAGATACTGGCGTCCGTTGCCGATGGGGCCGCCAAGCCCCATCTTAAAGGCGGGCAGCATTTTGCCCAGGATGCCGCCCTTGGGGGCGAGGACGACGCCGGTGCGCAGCAGGCAGACGCGCGTGTTGTCGCTCTGCGCGGCGCTGGCGATTTGCTCCCAGCGGGCGCAGAGCTTGTGGGTAAATTCGTTGTGCGGCGGTTCCTCTTCGGTCACCACCACTTCGCCGAGATCGCCGTAATAGCCCGCCGCCGAGCCGGAAATGAGCACCGACGGCGGCGCGTCGCTGTTGCGGATAAGCTCGACCAGCTTCTCGGTGATGTTCCACCGGCTGTGGCACAGGCGCTGCTTTTGCTCCTCGGTCCAGCGCTTGTCGGCAATCGGCTCGCCTGCAAGGTTGATGACGGCGTCGAAGCCGTTGAGATCCTGCTGCCCGGCCAGCCCTTTCCAGATGTCGATACCCGCGCCCAGCGCCTGACGCGCTTTTTCCGGGCTGCGCGTCACCACGGTGATATCGTGGTGCAGCGCCTGCAGGCGAGGAACAAGGTGGCGTCCAATCAGGCCCGTGCCACCGGTCAGCAAAATCTTCATACGACCTCCGGTTTACGCCTCGCGCCGCCAGCTTAACGTCATCGAGACGGAGTCGGCGTAGCGCAGGGCGTGCAGTTTATCGATCTCAACTTCAGCATAAGTGACCCAGTGATGTTCACGTGCGATGTCGAGCACATCCTGAGTTAATTTTTCCAGCAGGTAGAAACGGTTGTTCTCAACGTACCGGATGATACTTTTGGTTATGGTGCGGTAGTTCAGCGCGTCGTTGATGTCTTCGCTGGCGCGCGCCTTGTCCGCCGGGTAGCGGATCGCCACGTTAATCACGATATCCTGACGGTTGGCGATCTCTTCGTCTTTAATGCCAATAAAGGTCCGTAAGCGTAAGTTTTTTATGCGAATAATTGCATCAGGCTGCGACATTGCAGGTCTTCTCCATGTCATTATTTCCTCCATGATACATGAGGAAATAATCCGCGCCCATCACGCTAATCCTGCTGAATTTTCTGCATCGCGCGCCCGGTGGCCGGGCGCGTTCGGATGCGCTCGAACCAGTTATTGACCGCAGGATAGGACGCCAGGTCGATGCGGTGGCGCTCGTGCGCAGCGATCCACGGCCAGCAGGCGATATCGGCGATGCTGTAGTGGTCGCCGCCCAGCCACGGCGTTTTCTCCAGCTGACGGTTGATCACGCCATACAGCCGCTGGGTTTCGACCTGAAAGCGTTCAATGGCGTAGGGGATAGGCTGCGGCGCGTGGGCGGTGAAGTGGAGGTTTTGCCCCAGCATTGGCCCCAGCCCGCTCGACTGCCAGAAAAGCCATTGCAGGGTGTGGTGGCGCTCGCGCAGCTCTCCGCTCAGCAGCTTGCCCGTTTTCTCGGCGAGATAGAGCAGGATTTCACCGGATTCAAACAGGCTCAGCGGCCTACCGCCGTCGGCCGGAAGATGATCGACGATGGCGGGAATTTTATTGTTTGGGGAGATCGCCAAAAACGGCGGCCTGAACTGGTCGCCTTTGCTGATATCGACGCGGATGATGCGGTAATCCAGCTCGGCTTCCTCCAGGAAAAGGGTGATTTTATGGCCGTTAGGGGTAGGGGCATAATAGAGGTCTATCATTCTCAACTCCTGTCAGTGCAAAAAGTGATGCCATAAAACGAGTATAGGTGCTTGTCGCAGGTCGTGAGTTTTCATCAGGTGACAGCGGAGCGAAGAGATTATATGTTGAGTAAAAACCGATCAGCCGATGAGGATGTTATGAACCAGCCTGCCATTACCCTGTGGTCCGATGCCAACTTCTTTTCACCTTATGTTTTGAGCGCGTACGTGGCGCTGGCCGAGAAGGGGCTGTCGTTTACCCTGAAGAGCGTCGATCTGGACCGCGGTGAGCATTTGCAACCGCAGTGGCGGGGCTATGCCCTGACCCGACGCGTACCGATGCTGGATATTGAAGGCTTTGAGTTGAGTGAATCCTCGGCGATCGATGAGTATCTGGAAGATCGCTTTGCGCCGCCGGAGTGGGAGCGAATCTATCCCCACGATCTGCAAAAGCGCGCCCGCGCGCGACAGATCCAGGCGTGGCTGCGCAGCGACCTGGTGCCGATCCGCGTAGAGCGCTCTACCGACGTGGTGTTTGCCGGCGTCAAGAAACCGGCGCTAAGCGCGGAGGGGCTGGCGAGCGCGCAAAAGTTGATGGATACCGCTACCTCGCTGCTGGAGCACGGGAAGCCGAATCTCTTCGGCGAATGGTGCATTGCGGACACCGACCTGGCGCTGATGCTCAACCGGCTGATCCTCAACGGCGACGCCGTGCCGCAGCTGCTGGTGGACTACGCCGCATTCCAGTGGCAGCGCGCGTCGGTGCAGCGTTTTGTCGCACTCTCGGCGAAGCGCGCGGGCTGATTCATCCGGGCGCTTACGGTATAATAAGGGCAGTCTGTTTTCTCAAGGAGTGACTGATGAAACTGATGTTTGCATCGGATATCCACGGATCGCTGCCCGCGACCGAACGCGTCCTCTCGCTGTTTGACCAAAGCGACGCCCGGTGGCTGGTAATACTCGGCGACGTATTAAACCACGGCCCGCGCAATGCGCTGCCGGAGGGCTATGCTCCCGCGCAGGTGGCGGAAAAGCTTAACCCGTACGCGTCCCGCATTATTGCCGTACGCGGCAACTGCGACAGCGAAGTCGACCAGATGCTGCTGCAATTCCCCATTACCGCACCGTGGCAGCAGGCGCTGCTGGAAACGTGCCGCCTCTTTTTGACTCACGGTCATCTTTTTGGCCCCGACAACCTGCCGCCTCTCGCGGCTGGCGATGTCCTGGTTTACGGTCATACTCATATTCCGGTGGCGGAAAAACGCGGCGAGATTTATCACTTTAACCCCGGCTCGGTCAGCATTCCAAAAGGGGGCTATCCCGCAAGCTATGGCATGCTCGTTGATAATTCATTACGCGTTATCGCACTTAATGATCAGCAAGTTATTGCGCAGGTAGCGATTAATCCGTAAGTTACACCTCAACTGCAAACGCGCCAAAAGAGCGCTTAGAAAGAGAAGGTTTCCCGATGGTGGAGCAGAGTCATTTGGCGAGTACAGAGTGGGTTGACATTGTCAGCGAAGAGAATGAAGTGATCGCGCAGGCCAGCCGCGAGCAAATGCGCGCAGAGCGCCTGCGCCATCGCGCAACCTACATTGTGGTGCATGACGGCATGGGCAAGATCCTGGTTCAGCGCCGCACGGACACCAAAGATTTTCTTCCCGGCATGCTGGACGCCACCGCGGGCGGCGTGGTGCAGGCGGATGAAGTGCTGCTGGACTCCGCGCGCCGCGAAGCCGAAGAAGAGTTAGGCATTGCCGGCGTGCCGTTCGCCGAGCACGGGCAGTTCTATTTTGAAGATGAACACTGCCGCGTCTGGGGCGGGCTGTTTAGCTGCGTCTCCCACGGGCCTTTCGCGCTGCAGGAAGAAGAGGTCAGCGAGGTGAGCTGGATGACGCCGGAAGAGATCACCGCGCGCTGCGATGAGTTCACCCCGGATTCCTTAAAAGCGCTGGCGCTGTGGATGACGCGTAACGCGAAAAATGAATCGACGAAGCCTGAGAAAGAGGAAGAGGCCGAGTAGGTCTGAACGCTGGCTGGAAATAAAAAAGGCGACCCGTTAAGTGGTCGCCTTTTTTGTGCCGGATTCGGCCTGCAAAACCGTAGGCCCGGTAAGCGCGAGCGCCACCGGGCTTTTTAGCTTACTGCTGCTGTGAAGACTGAATCGCGGTCAGTGCAATGGTATAGACGATATCGTCTACCAGCGCACCGCGGGACAGGTCGTTCACCGGCTTGCGCATACCCTGCAGCATTGGCCCGATGGAGATCAGGTCTGCAGAACGCTGTACCGCTTTGTAGGTGGTGTTACCGGTGTTCAGATCCGGGAAGATGAACACGGTCGCGCGACCTGCAACAGGCGAGTTCGGCGCTTTAGATTTCGCAACGTCAGCCATGACGGCGGCATCGTACTGCAGCGGGCCGTCGATCATCAGGTCAGGACGTTTTTCCTGCGCCAGACGGGTTGCTTCACGCACTTTCTCTACGTCGCTGCCCGCGCCGGAGGTGCCGGTGGAGTAGGAGAGCATCGCCACGCGCGGTTCGATACCAAAGGCAATCGCGGAGTCTGCGGACTGGATAGCAATTTCAGCCAGCTGTTCTGCGGTTGGATCCGGGTTGATCGCGCAGTCGCCGTACACGTAAACCTGTTCAGGCAGCAGCATGAAGAACACGGATGAAACCAGAGAGCTGCCCGGTGCGGTTTTGATCAGCTGCAGCGGTGGACGGATGGTGTTCGCGGTGGTGTGAACCGCACCGGAAACCAGGCCGTCAACTTCGTCCTGCTCAAGCATCAGCGTGCCCAGAACAACGTTGTCTTCCAGCTGCTCGCGCGCAACGGCTTCGGTCATGCCCTTGCTCTTACGTAGCTCAACCAGACGCGCAACGTAGCTTTCGCGAACCACTTCCGGGTCAACGATTTCGATGCCAGCGCCCAGCTCAACGCCCTGAGAGGCCGCCACGCGGTTGATCTCGTCCGGGTTGCCCAGCAGCACGCAGGTCGCGATGCCGCGCTCTGCGCAGATAGCCGCTGCTTTAACGGTACGCGGTTCGTCGCCTTCTGGCAGAACAACGCGTTTGCCCGCTTTGCGCGCCAGCTCGGTCAGCTGGTAACGGAAGGCTGGCGGAGACAGACGACGGCTACGCTCGGAGGTCGCGGTCAGGGATTCGATCCAGTCTGCGTTGATGTAGCCCGCAACGTATTCCTGAACTTTCTCGATACGCTCGTGGTCGTCAACCGGCACTTCCAGGTTGAAGCTCTGCAGGCTCAGGGAGGTCTGCCAGGTGTTGGTGTTCACCATGAAGACCGGCAGGCCGGTCGCAAACGCGCGTTCGCACAGCTTGCTCACGCGCGGATCCATTTCGTACGCGCCGGTCAGCAGGATGGCGCCGATTTCAACGCCGTTCATCGCGGCCAGGCACGCTGCAACCAGCACGTCAGGACGGTCAGCGGAGGTCACCAGCAGAGAGCCTGCGCGGAAGTGTTCCAGCATGTGCGGGATGCTGCGCGCGCAGAAGGTCACGGACTTCACGCGGCGGGTGTTGATGTCGCCTTCGTTCACTACGGTAGCGTTCAGGTGGCGCGCCATATCGATTGCACGGGTGGCAATCAGATCGAAGCTCCACGGCACCGCGCCCAGCACCGGCAGCGGGCTGGCATCCTGCAGTTTAGCCGGATCCACTTTCACCACTTTCGCTTTAGACGAGTCGTCGAAGATCTCGGACAGGTCAGGGCGAGTGCGGCCTTGCTCATCAACAGGTGCGTTCAGCTTGTTGACGATAACGCCGGTGATGTTGGTGTTTTTCGCGCCGCCGAAGCTGCTGCGGGTCAGTTCGATACGCTCTTTCAGCTGTTCCTGGGTATCGGTACCCTGGGACATCACGAAGACGATTTCTGCGTTCAGCGTTTTCGCGATTTCAAAGTTCAGAGACTGGGCAAACTGGTGTTTGCGGGTCGGCACCAGGCCTTCAACCAGCACCACTTCTGCATCTTGTGCATTCGCGTGGTAGTTGGCGATGATCTCTTCCATCAGCACGTCTTTCTGGTTGCTGGACAACAGAGATTCAACGTGGCTCATCTTCAGCGGTTCAGCCGCTGGCAGACTGGAGTTCTTGCGAACGATGGAAGTGGTCTGGTCTGGCGCATCGCCACCGGCGCGAGGCTGGGCGATAGGCTTAAAGACGCTCAGACGAACGCCTTTGCGTTCCATAGCACGGATCACGCCAAGGCTGACGCTGGTCAGGCCGACGCTGGTTCCGGTAGGGATCAGCATAATTGTACGGGACACGGTTTATCCTCTTTCGTTACCGCCAAACGGGGCGGGCTACAAAACAGCACCGCCAGCATTGCTGGCGGTGTGGAATCAGGCAGTCAGGCGATTCGCGTCTTGCGCGATGACCAGCTCTTCGTTGGTTGGGATAACCAGCGCAGGACGGGTGCCTTCTTTGTTGATGAAGCCAGACTTGCCGAAGCGGGCAGCCAGGTTACGCTCGTGATCAACTTCAAAGCCCAGTACGCCCAGTTTGCCCAGAGACAGTTCACGAACCATCGCCGCGTTTTCACCGATACCGCCGGTGAAGACAACCGCATCCAGACGACCGTCCATCAGCGCGGTGTAGGAGCCGATGTATTTCGCCAGACGGTGGCAGTAAACGTCCATTGCACGCTTAGCGTCAGCTTTGCTGTCGTAGTTGTCTTCAACGTAACGGCAGTCGCTGGTGACTTCGGTCAGACCCAGCAGGCCAGACTCTTTGGTCAGCATTTTGTTGATGTCGTCAACGCTCATGCCCAGGTTGTCATGCAGGAAGAAGATGATTGCCGGATCGATGTCACCGGTACGGGTACCCATCACCAGGCCTTCCAGCGGGGTCAGACCCATTGACGTATCAACACATTCGCCGTTGCGGATAGCAGAAACAGAACCACCGTTGCCCAGGTGGCAGGTGATGATGTTCAGTTCTTCAACCGGTTTGTTCAGAACTTTAGCGGCTTCCTGCGTCACGTAGTAGTGGCTGGTACCGTGGAAGCCATAGCGACGAACGCCGTGCTCTTTATACAGGTTGTACGGCAGGGCGTAGAGGTAAGACTCTTCCGGCATGGTCTGATGGAACGCGGTGTCGAACACGGCAACGTTCTTGTCTTTCAGATTCGGGAAGGATTTCAGCGCTTCAGTGATACCGATCAGGTGAGCAGGGT
Source organism: Gorgopas trochilus (assembly GCA_018231245.1). Lineage (NCBI taxonomy): Eukaryota > Metazoa > Arthropoda > Insecta > Lepidoptera > Hesperiidae > Gorgopas > Gorgopas trochilus. The sequence continues at coordinate 41,550 of DWRP01000018.1, forward strand.
TGTGCAGTGGCGCAAATGGCGCAGCATCTTTGATACCCTGGATCACGGTTTCGTCAATGATAACGGATTTGGTGTATTTCTCGCCGCCGTGGACGATACGGTGACCAATCGACGTCAGCTGAGCAGACAGTTCTGGTTTTTGTGCCAGAATAGTGTTAACGATAAAGTTCAGCGCTTCACTGTGAGCGGCGCCTGCACCTAAAGCCGCTTCTTGTTTGCTGCCGTCCATCTTCCACTTGATACGTGCTTCAGGCAGATGGAAACATTCGGCCAAACCAGAGAGGTACTCTTCGCCGTTCAGCGCATCGATGATGGCAAATTTGAGGGAAGAACTACCGCAGTTCAGAACCAGTACTAACTTACTCGACATGGAAGTACCTATTATTGATACGTGGCTAAAAAAACGTCAGTGAGTCTAGAAGCGTAACGCATGATGACCCAGACATTTATGATTAACATCATGCCAGGCAAACTTTCTGGCACGATGGAAGAAATACATATGATTTTATGCCATTTTGAACATTTTTCAGGCAATGGCATAATATGCGATAATTTGACGAGTTAAGGATCCTCGTCTAAAGGCCGCATCGGCTGGCACAGGATACCCGATACGTGGTATCGATGACAAAATATTTTGAACGTTGTCATAGCCCGTTGCGGTTTTGCAGAAAAATTTTAATTTTTATACGTGAAGTTGAGGTACAGCCATGTCGACACCCGAAATCCCGCCCGTGAATTTCTTCAGCCTGTTTCGTCGGGGGCAGCACTATTCAAAGACGTGGCCGATGGAAAAGCGCCTCGCGCCGATGTTCATTGATAACCGCGTCATCCGCGCCACGCGCTATGCGATCCGCTTTATGCCCCCCGTGGCGATCTTCACCCTGTGCTGGCAAATCGCGCTCGGCGGTCAGCTCGGCCCCGCCGTGGCTACCGCGCTCTTTGCGCTCAGCCTGCCGATGCAGGGGCTCTGGTGGTTAGGCAAGCGTTCAGTTACGCCACTCCCGCCTTCTATTTTACACTGGTTTTACGAAGTGCGCGGTAAACTTGAGGAAGCCGGGCAGGCGCTGGCACCCGTTGAGGGCAAGCCGGATTATCAGGCGCTGGCCGATACGCTCAAGCGGGCTTTTAAGCAGCTTGATAAAACATTCCTCGATGATTTGTGATTGATCATCGAAACGATGAATAAAAGAAGGCACAGTAACCCCCTGTTACCGTGTCTTTTTTTTCAAGTGCAATGCGCTACAGGAGTCGAAAGATGGAAATGACCCATGCTCAACGTCTGATTTTGTCCAATCAGTACAAAATGATGACTATGCTTGATCCCGACAACGCTGAGCGCTATAGCCGCTTGCAGACCATCGTCGAACGCGGGTTTGGCCTGCAGATGCGCGAGCTGGATCGCGAATTCGGCGAGCTAAAAGAAGAAACCTGCCGCATCGTTATCGACATCATGGAGATGTACCACGCGCTGCACGTGTCCTGGACCAATCTGAAGGACGCGCAGTCCATCGACGAGCGCCGCGTGACCTTCCTTGGCTTTGATGCCGCAACGGAAGCGCGCTACCTGAGCTATGTCCGCTTTATGGTGAACACCGAAGGGCGCTATACCCACTTCGACGCGGGCACGCACGGTTTCAACGCCCAGACGCCGATGTGGGATAAATACCAGCGCATGCTGAGCGTGTGGCACTCCTGCCCGCGTCAGTACCATCTCAGCAGCAACGAAATTCAACAAATCATTAATGCCTGACGGAGGTGCGTGTGCAGTGTAAAGGTTTTCTGTTTGATCTGGACGGTACGCTGGTGGACTCGCTGCCGGTAGTGGAGCGCTCATGGTGCCATTGGGCCGACAGGCACGGCATCGACCATCAGGAGGTACTGGATTTTATCCATGGCAAACAGGCCATTACCTCACTGAGACACTTTCTGGCCGGGCGCTCTGAGGAAGAGATTCAGTCAGAGTTTTCGTATCTTGAGCAGATTGAGGCTACGGATACGAACGGTATCACCGCGCTGCCGGGGGCACGCGAGCTGCTGGAGCATCTGAACGAAGCGCAGATCCCGTGGGCCATCGTCACCTCCGGCTCGATTCCGGTTGCCCACGCCCGCCACCGGGCGGCAGGCTTACCGAAGCCGGAAGTGTTCATCACCGCCGAGCGCGTGAAGCGCGGCAAACCGGAGCCGGATGCGTTTTTACTCGGCGCTGAAGAGCTGGGCCTGGCGCCGCAGGCGTGCGTGGTGGTGGAAGACGCTGCCGCGGGCGTGCTGGCCGGGCTGAACGCCGGAAGCCACGTTATTGCAGTCAACGTTCCGCCAGACACGCCTCGTCTCAATGAAGCTGACCTGGTGATTAGCTCGCTGGCGGCGATTGCGGTCACGAAGGCGTCCGACGGAACGGTAACCGTCTCGCTAAAAGCCTGATCCCATGATTTAGCCCCACGCTGCTGGGGCTTTTTTATGGCAACATTTTATCTCTTCTCCCTGACAAGGATACGTTGTGAACGGTGAACTGATTTGGGTCCTTTGCCTGCTTTTTATCGCAATCATTCTTTTTGCCACGGGCAAGGTGCGCATGGATGCCGTCGCCCTGTTCGTGATCGTCGCGTTTGTGCTGAGCGGTACGCTCACGCTTTCAGAAGCCTTTTCCGGCTTTAGCGATCCCAACGTCATTCTGATTGCCGCCCTGTTTATTATCGGCGATGGCCTGGTCCGTACCGGCGTTGCGACCGTGATGGGCACCTGGCTGGTGAAGGTAGCAGGCAGCAGCGAAACCAAAATGCTGGTCTACCTGATGCTGACGGTGGCAGGGCTGGGCGCGTTTATGAGCTCGACCGGCGTCGTCGCCATCTTTATACCGGTGGTGCTCAGCGTCTCGATGCGTATGCAAACCTCGCCGTCGCGCCTGATGATGCCGCTGAGCTTCGCGGGGCTTATCAGCGGCATGATGACGCTGGTCGCCACGCCGCCAAACCTGGTCGTTAACAGCGAGCTGATCCGCGAAGGCCTGGAGGGCTTCAGCTTTTTCAGCGTCACGCCGCTCGGGCTGGTGATCCTGGTGTTGGGCATTTTCTACATGCTGCTGACCCGCTTTGCCCTGAAGGGGGAAAAGCAGGATAAAAACAAGGACGGCTGGAAGCGGCGCACGTTTCGCGATCTGATTAAAGAGTACCGCCTCACGGGCCGCGCGCGCCGGCTGGCGATTCGCCCGGGTTCGCCGCTGATTGGCCAGCGGCTGGACGATCTCAGGCTGCGCGAGCGCTACGGGGCGAACGTCATCGGCGTGGAGCGCTGGCGGCGCTTTCGTCGGGTCATCGTCAACGTTAACGGGGTATCGGAATTTCGCGCGCGTGACGTTCTGCTGATCGACATGTCCACGGCGGAGGTGGACCTGCGCGAGTTTTGCAGCGAGCAGCTGCTGGAGCCGATGGTGCTGCGCGGAGAGTATTTTTCAGACCAGGCGCTGGACGTGGGCATGGCAGAAGTGTCGCTGATCCCGGAGTCGGAGCTGCTGGGCAAAACGGTGCGCGAAATCGGTTTTCGTACCCGCTACGGCCTGAACGTGGTCGGCCTGAAGCGCGATGGCGTGGCGATGGAAGGCGCGGTGGTGGACGAGCCCATTCTGCTGGGCGATATCTTCCTGGTGGTCGGCAACTGGAAGCTTATCAGCCAGCTTGGGCAGAAGGGGCGCGACTTTGTGGTGCTCAACATGCCGGTGGAGGAGAGCGACGCGTCTCCGGCCCACAGCCAGGCGCCGCATGCGATATTTTGTCTGGTGCTGATGGTAGCCCTGATGCTCACCGATGAAATCCCCAATCCGGTGGCGGCGATTATCGCCTGCCTGCTGATGGGGAAATTTCGCTGTATCGATGCGGAAAGTGCCTACAAAGCGATTCACTGGCCGAGCATTATCTTAATCGTCGGGATGATGCCTTTCGCGCTGGCGCTGCAGAAAACGGGCGGCGTCGATTTGGTCGTGAAGGGGCTGATGGATATCGGCGGGGGCTACGGCCCTTATATGATGCTGATTTGCCTGTTCGTGATGTGCGCATCCATCGGGCTGTTTATCTCCAATACGGCGACGGCGGTGCTGATGGCGCCTATCGCGCTGGCGATGGCTAAATCGATGGGCGTTTCACCGTATCCGTTCGCGATGATGGTAGCGATGGCCGCCTCTGCGGCGTTCATGACGCCGGTCTCTTCACCGGTGAATACGCTGGTGCTGGGGCCGGGAAACTACAGGTTTAGCGATTTTGTGAAGATTGGCGTGCCCTTCACCGTGCTGGTGATGGTGGTGTGCGTGGTGTTGATCCCGGTCCTGTTCCCGTTCTGATAATATTGCCGGGTGGCGGCTGCGCCTTACCCGGCCTACACCCCGTAGGCCCTGCAAGCGCAGCGCCGCTGGGCGAACGGTCAGAGTGGCGAATCCTGACTGATCTCATCCAGAGACAAATGGAAGCTCGGCACAAACACCTGCATAAAGTAATCCATCTCTTCGCTGCGGCGGGACTCAAGCGTTTTCTCCAGGCGCGTTTTGGCCAGCAAAAACTCGTTGTTCCCGGCGGACAATTCTTCAAGACACTTCAGATAAGCGCACAGCGCGTCCGCCTGCTTCACCAGCGACGTCTCATCCTCGGTGTACTGATGCTCGTCAATGAGCGGCTCAAAAATATCGCGGAGCTCGTCAGGCACCATGTCGATCAGCTTCTGCTGGGCGATTTTCTCTATCGCCTTATATTCCTGGGCAATCTGCGAGTTGAAGTATTTAACCGGCGTAGGCAAATCACCGGTCAGCACTTCTGACGCATCGTGATACATCGCCAGCAGCGCGATACGTTCGGCGTTGACCTGGCCGTTAAATTTGCGGTTTTTAATCGCCGCCAGCGCGTGGGCGACCATGGCCACCTGAAGGCTGTGCTCCGACACGTTCTCCGTGCGCACGTTGCGCATCAGCGGCCAGCGGTTAATAAGCTTAAGGCGGGAGAGGTGGGCAAAGAAATGACTCTGACTCATAGGTTACCTTTTGTCTTCACTGCGACAGACTTCATTGTGCGGGGAGGGGCGGGAAGATGCAAATCTGCGGATTTTGCAGGCCGGGCAGGCGCAGCGCCGCCCGGCAGAAAGGCAATGCTAATTATTGGTGATACCCGGAGAGGAATCGACCGAAGCGAGTAATCGCCATTTCAAGGTCGTCCTCGCGCGGCAGGGTCACGATACGGACATGATCCGGCCACGGCCAGTTAAACGCGGTGCCCTGAACCAGCAGCACTTTTTCCTGCAGCAGGAAGTCCAGCACCATTTTCTGGTCGTCGTGAATATTGAAGCGCTTGGCGTCGATTTTCGGGAACATATACAGCGCGCCGTTCGGCTTGACGCAGGAGACGCCCGGAATGTCGTTGATCAGCTCCCACGCGCGGTTGCGCTGTTCGTACAGGCGACCGCCCGGCACGATAAACTCGCTGATGCTCTGGTAGCCGCCGAGCGCGGTCTGGATCGCATGCTGCGCCGGGACGTTGGCGCACAGGCGCATTGAGGCCAGCATTTCCAGCCCCTCAATATAGCCTTTCGCGTGCTTTTTCGGCCCGTTCAGCACCATCCAGCCCTGGCGGAAACCGGCCACGCGATAGGTCTTAGACAGGCCGTTGAAGGTTACCGTCAGCAGGTCCGGCGCGAGGGCGGCGATCGAGTGGTGCTGCGCCGCGTCGTACAGGATCTTGTCGTAAATCTCATCGGCAAAGATGATCAGGTTGTGCTGGCGGGCGAGCTCAACGATCTCCAGCAGCAGCTCTTTGGAGTAAACCGCACCGGTTGGGTTGTTCGGGTTGATGATCACGATGCCGCGGGTGCGCGGCGTGATTTTGGCGCGAATGTCGTCGAGATCGGGGAACCAGTCGGACGATTCATCGCACAGATAGTGGACCGCTTTTCCGCTTGAAAGCGAAACGGCCGCCGTCCAGAGCGGATAGTCCGGCGCCGGGACCAGCATCTCATCACCGCTGTTCAGCAGCGCCTGCATAGCCTGCACGATAAGCTCAGAAACGCCGTTACCAATGTAGATATCCTCAACGGTAACGTCGCGCATGCCGCGCGCCTGATAGTGCTGCATGATGGCTTTACGCGCGGAGTAAAGTCCTTTGGAGTCGCAATAGCCTTGAGCGGTGGGCAGGTTACGGATCACGTCAACCAGGATCTCATCCGGCGCTTCAAAACCAAATGGCGCTGGGTTACCAATGTTGAGTTTCAGAACCTTATTGCCTTCTTCTTCAAGGCGTTTCGCCTCTTTAAGAACCGGGCCGCGGATGTCATAACAGACGTTATCAAGCTTGCTGGATTTTTCGATAGGGGACATGAACTTTTAACCTTTTCGCTATTATTGCCACTCCCTGCCGTGGAAGCTAGCATGGAACAATGTACTCCCACACCGCTGCGTTTTGAAGGGTTGGCAGTGGAAGATTTTGCGTAATGCGCGAAAGATTATGCAATCTATTCAGCTGGATGCGTTCGTTTTTTGTTTCTTAAAGTTGCATGTTCAACGTCATTTTTGGTTTTTTATGTTTAAAAATTTATTTTTTGTTGGATATTATGCTGAAATAAATAAAATGCTAATGCTGCGAGCACTGTTGTCACGTGAGGTAATGATTCGTAAAACATGAATGTTCAGGCATCTGATACCTTAATTGGGGTCTCAGGAATAAGCGTTACTCATGTGAAATTAATGTTAAGTGTTATTAATGAATAGTCCTAATCTAAATTAAGTTTATTTATTATTAACGACGAATATGCAACTTTCGTTAATTTTAATAAAATGAATTTAGCCGTGGCTAACCCTCGTTAAATCCTGATAATGCATTAAGACTTATAAATAAAGTGGATTTGGGTTAAGATGACCTAAGGCAAAGTCTGGATAAGAAGGGGATAGTTTCATTTTCTTACCCACTTTTCTTATCTAACTGATTGTTATTGTTAATATTGTATATGGCTGGGCTGTGCTGGCCACATCCTGCTACGTTGACAGCGCTGCGCTAAAGATGGCAGAAAACAGGTTCTACCTTTAATGGGATTTACTTAAACCTGTACACATCTAATAATTCTTATCGTTTAAAAGAATAAAAATGACCTCATGAAACGTGCTTTCTGACGGTTGAAATAATGCAGCACAATAACTATCTGTCAGGCAGTCTGCCGGGCCGGGATGCGAAAAATCTTCAGAAGGAATTGTTTACCTGTTACACACAGCTTCAACCCGGGCAGCTCCATACGAGCAACCTGAAAGTGAAAAAATATGATAAATGCAAATCGTCCGATAATGAATCTCGACCTCGATCTGCTGAGAACGTTTGTTGCGGTCGCCGATCTCAATACTTTTGCAGCAGCAGCTGCTGCCGTTTGCCGTACCCAGTCTGCCGTCAGCCAACAGATGCAGCGGCTGGAGCAGCTGGTCGGGAAAGAGCTGTTTGCGCGCCATGGCCGCAACAAGCTTTTGACCGAGCACGGTATTCAGCTTCTGGGGTATGCCAGAAAGATACTGCGTTTTAATGATGAAGCATGTATGTCACTAATGTTTAGCAACCTTCAGGGGGTGCTAACGTTAGGGGCATCTGACGAGTCAGCAGACACCATATTGCCCTTTCTCCTCAACCGCGTGAGTTCGGTTTATCCGAAGCTTGCGCTGGACGTTAGCGTTAAGCGAAACGCCTTTATGATTGAGATGCTGAAAGAGAATGAAGTGGATCTGGTCGTGACCACGCACCGGCCGGGCCAGTTCGACTGCCTGACGCTGCGCACATCGCCCACGCACTGGTATTGCGCCGCAGAGTATGTGCTGCAAAAAGGCGAGCCGATCCCGCTGGTGCTGCTGGACGATCCGAGTCCGTTCCGCGACATGGTGCTAACGGTGCTCAATAAGGCCAATATTCCGTGGCGTCTCGCCTATGTGGCGTCGACCCTGCCCGCCGTGCGTGCGGCCGTGAAGGCGGGGCTGGGCGTGACGGCGCGTCCGGTCGAAATGATGAGCCCGGATCTTCGCGTGCTGGGTAAAAGCGATGGTCTTCCCGCGCTGCCGGATACGGAATATTTGCTTTGCCACAACGCCGCCAGCAATAACGAGCTGGCCAAAGTGGTGTTTGAAGCCATGGAAAACTACCATAATCCCTGGCAGTACGAGCAGGTTACCTCCGAAGGGGGGGATGATTCCCTGATCGTTGAAAGGGATTTTGAGTGAGCAGACGCTCAAAATTCTCGTAACAAAATGTAAGTGCAAAAAAGAGCCACTCGCGTGAATTTTTCGTGAAGTGGTTTTTTTTTGTCAAAAATAACCCTTAAGCCTAAAAGGGATTATAAAATAACCTCGTATTATCAATGTGGTAAATGATTTCGTTTATTTATTATACGCATTTGGTTCTAAGTTCCTTCATATCCCCCTTATGTTAAAAAAGCGGGATATATGTTGCCGTTTTTTTGAGTGAATTAACAAAAGCGTGTCTCAGATCAAGAAAATACTCCTATTTAGGGGGAGGAATCGTTGGCAAATCCTGTCAAAATAGGAGGGTTATTTTTTTTACTTCCAAAACGGACACGATTCAACAGCATGCATTTGACGTAAAGTCAGGTACCCACCAGGGTTAAAGGGCATGAATTGTTAATGAGAATCGAACGATGTAATTTAATGTGAAGAAACCTTTGTTAAAGTTGACAAAAGGTTATAGAAAGGAGTAAAAAACCCCATCATTTTGCTGTCTATGTCTCATTTCTGACAGTTAGTGTAAGGTTTTTTTGTTCCTCCCCATGAATCGATGTGATGCCTATCTGCCAGCAAGAGCAGTGTCGTCGGTATCACTTTTGATGAGTAAGCAATGAGTATGTCAACATCCACAGAAGTCATCGCTCATCACTGGGCATTCGCAATCTTTCTTATTGTAGCCATTGGCCTGTGCTGCCTGATGTTAGTCGGCGGCTGGTTCCTGGGCGGTCGCGCCCGCGCAAGGCACAAAAACACACCTTTCGAATCAGGTATTGATTCCGTAGGTACCGCTCGCTTACGCCTGTCTGCCAAGTTCTACCTGGTAGCCATGTTCTTCGTCATCTTCGACGTGGAAGCGCTTTACCTTTTCGCATGGTCTACGTCCATCCGCGAAAGTGGTTGGGTGGGCTTTGTCGAGGCCGCAATTTTCATTTTAGTGCTACTGGCCGGTCTGGTTTATCTGGTGCGTATTGGCGCACTTGACTGGACGCCTGCGCGTTCACGTCGTGAACTCGTCAACCCGGAAAACAGTAACTCTAATCGTCAGCAGTAACAGCGAGGCAATAAGATGGATTATACGCTCACCCGCATAGATCCTAACGGTGAGAATGACCGTTACCCCCTGCAAAAACAGGAGATCGTAACCGACCCCCTGGAGCAAGAAGTCAACAAAAGCGTGTACATGGGCAAGCTCGAACATGCCATGCACGATATGGTCAACTGGGGTCGTAAGAACTCCATCTGGCCTTACAACTTTGGCCTTTCTTGCTGCTACGTTGAAATGGTGACGTCATTCACTGCGGTGCATGACGTTGCGCGTTTTGGGGCAGAGGTACTGCGTGCGTCTCCGCGTCAGGCTGACCTGATGGTGGTGGCCGGTACGTGCTTTACCAAAATGGCGCCCGTTATTCAGCGTCTCTATGACCAGATGCTTGAGCCGAAATGGGTGATTTCCATGGGCGCGTGTGCAAACTCCGGCGGTATGTACGACATTTACTCTGTCGTCCAGGGCGTTGATAAGTTCATCCCGGTGGATGTTTACATTCCTGGCTGCCCGCCGCGTCCTGAAGCGTACATGCAGGCCCTGATGCTGCTGCAAGAGTCTATTGGCAAAGAACGTCGTCCGCTCTCCTGGGTGGTAGGCGATCAGGGTGTATACCGCGCCAATATGCCGTCTGAGCGCGAGCGTAAACGCGGAGAACGTATTGCAGTCACCAACCTGCGTACGCCTGACGAAATTTAATTTGCGCCTGTGGGCCTGGAGAATACCTTCGCATATCACTACTCAAATAGCGCGAAGCCAGGCTTAACAGTCACCACGGACCATTTGCAATGGTGAACAATATGACCGACTTAACCGCGCAAGAAGCCGCCTGGCAAACACGGGATCATCTCGATGACCCAGTTATTGGCGAACTGCGCAACCGTTTTGGGCCGGATGCCTTTACTGTTCAGGCTACCCGCACCGGGGTACCCGTTGTTTGGGTCAAGCGTGAACAATTACTGGAAGTGGTCGATTTCCTCAAGAAATTGCCAAAACCGTACGTCATGCTGTTTGACTTACACGGCATGGATGAACGTCTTCGCACGCACCGCCAGGGTCTCCCTGCTGCGGATTTTTCCGTTTTCTACCACCTGATCTCAATAGACCGCAACACGGATATTATGCTCAAGGTGGCGTTGTCTGAAAACGACATGCACCTGCCGACGATCACCAAACTTTTCCCGAACGCCAACTGGTATGAGCGTGAAACCTGGGAAATGTTCGGTATGACCTTCGACGGCCACCCGCACCTGACGCGCATCATGATGCCGCAGACCTGGACCGGTCACCCGCTGCGTAAAGACTACCCGGCACGCGCCACCGAATTCGATCCGTTTGAGCTGACCAAAGCCAAGCAGGATCTGGAGATGGAAGCGCTGACCTTCAAACCGGAAGACTGGGGCATGAAGCGCGGCACCGAAAACGAGGACTTCATGTTCCTCAACCTCGGTCCAAACCACCCGTCTGCGCACGGTGCGTTCCGTATTATTCTCCAGCTTGATGGCGAAGAGATTGTCGACTGCGTGCCTGATATCGGCTACCACCACCGTGGCGCCGAGAAGATGGGCGAGCGTCAGTCCTGGCACAGCTACATTCCGTATACCGACCGTATCGAGTATCTCGGCGGCTGCGTCAACGAGATGCCGTACGTGCTGGCCGTTGAGAAGCTGGCGGGTATCGTGACTCCGGATCGCGTTAACGTAATCCGCGTCATGCTGTCCGAACTGTTCCGTATCAACAGCCACCTGCTGTACATCTCCACGTTTATTCAGGACGTTGGCGCGATGACGCCGGTCTTCTTCGCCTTTACCGATCGTCAGAAAATCTACGATCTGGTCGAAGCGATCACCGGTTTCCGTATGCACCCGGCCTGGTTCCGCATCGGCGGCGTGGCGCACGATCTGCCGCGCGGCTGGGACCGCCTGCTGCGCGAGTTCCTGGAGTGGATGCCGAAACGTCTGGATTCTTACGAGAAAGCCGCGCTGCGTAACACCATCCTCAAAGGCCGTTCTCAGGGCGTCGCCGCGTACAACGCAAAAGAAGCGCTGGAGTGGGGCACAACGGGTGCAGGCCTGCGTGCCGCGGGTATTGATTTCGACGTGCGTAAAGCCCGTCCTTACTCTGGCTATGAGAACTTCGAATTTGAGGTCCCGGTTGGCGGCGGCGTTTCTGACTGCTACACCCGCGTGATGCTGAAAGTGGAAGAGCTGCGCCAGAGCCTGCGCATTCTCCAGCAGTGCCTCGACAACATGCCGGAAGGCCCGTTCAAGGCGGATCATCCGCTGACGACGCCGCCGCCGAAAGAGCGCACGCTGCAACATATCGAAACCCTGATCACCCACTTCCTGCAGGTTTCCTGGGGCCCGGTCATGCCGGCGCAAGAATCCTTCCAGATGGTTGAAGCGACCAAGGGTATTAACAGTTACTACCTGACCAGTGACGGCAGCACCATGAGCTATCGTACGCGCATTCGTACGCCGAGCTATGCGCACCTGCAGCAGATCCCGGCGGCCATTCGCGGCAGCCTGGTCTCTGACCTGATTGTGTATCTGGGTAGTATCGATTTTGTTATGTCAGACGTGGACCGCTAATTATGCACGAGAATCAACAACCACAAACCGAGGCTTTTGAGCTGAGTGAAGCAGAGCGTGCCGCCATTGAGCACGAGATGCACCACTACGAAGACCCGCGTGCGGCGTCCATTGAAGCGCTGAAAATCGTACAGAAGCAGCGTGGCTGGGTGCCGGATGGCGCGATCTACGAGATCGCAAAGGTGCTGGGCATTCCGGCAAGCGACGTGGAAGGCGTGGCAACGTTCTACAGCCAGATCTTCCGCCAGCCGGTCGGCCGCCACGTGATCCGCTACTGCGACAGCGTGGTCTGCCACATCACCGGCTACCAGGGCATTCAGGCTGCCATTGAGAAAAAGCTCAATATCAAGCCGGGCCAGACGACGTTCGACGGGCGCTTTACCCTGCTGCCAACCTGCTGCTTGGGTAACTGCGACAAGGGGCCGACCATGATGATTGATGAGGACACTCACAGCCATCTGACGCCGGAAGCGATTCCTGACCTGCTGGAGCAGTATAAATAATGAAAAATATTATTCTGACTCCTGAAACCCATCCGCTGACCTGGCGTCTTCGCGACGACAAGCAGCCGGTGTGGCTGGAAGAGTATCAGGCGAAAAATGGCTATGCTGGCGCGCGTAAAGCGCTGGGCGGCATGGCACCGGACGAGATCGTCAACGCGGTTAAAGACGCTGGCCTGAAAGGGCGCGGCGGCGCGGGCTTCTCCACCGGCCTGAAGTGGAGCCTGATGCCAAAAGACGAATCCATGAACATCCGTTACCTGCTGTGTAACGCCGATGAAATGGAGCCGGGCACCTATAAAGACCGCCTGCTGATGGAGCAGCTGCCGCACCTGCTGGTGGAAGGCATGCTGATCTCCGCGTTCGCGCTGAAAGCTTACCGTGGCTACATCTTCCTGCGCGGCGAATACATCGAAGCGGCGGAAAACCTGCGTCGCGCGATTGCGGAAGCCACCGAAGCGGGCCTGCTGGGCAAAAACATTCTGGGCACCGGTTTTGATTTCGAACTGTTCGTGCACACCGGGGCAGGGCGTTACATCTGCGGTGAAGAAACCGCGCTGATTAACTCCCTCGAAGGCCGCCGCGCCAACCCGCGTTCTAAGCCACCGTTCCCCGCAAGCTCCGGCGTATGGGGTAAACCGACCTGTGTAAACAACGTCGAAACCCTGTGTAACGTTCCGGCGATCCTCGCTAACGGCGTGGAGTGGTATCAGGGCATCTCCTCAAGTAAAGATGCCGGTACCAAGCTGATGGGCTTCTCCGGTCGCGTAAAAAATCCTGGCGTCTGGGAACTGCCGTTCGGTACCACCGCGCGCGAAATTCTTGAAGACTACGCGGGCGGCATGCGCGATGGCCTGAAGTTCAAAGCCTGGCAGCCGGGCGGGGCAGGGACAGACTTCCTGACCGAAGCCCACCTTGACCTGCCGATGGAATTTGAAAGCATCGGCAAAGCGGGCAGCCGTTTGGGTACCGCGCTGGCGATGGCCGTCGACCACGAGATCGGCATGGTCCCGCTGGTGCGTAACCTGGAAGAGTTCTTTGCCCGCGAGTCCTGCGGCTGGTGTACGCCGTGCCGCGACGGTTTGCCGTGGAGCGTGAAGATCCTGCGCGCGCTTGAACGTGGCGAAGGCCAGCCTGGGGATATCGAAACACTTGAGCAACTGTGTCGATTCTTAGGGCCGGGCAAAACCTTCTGTGCCCACGCACCGGGCGCCGTTGAGCCGCTGCAGAGCGCGATTAAATATTTCCGCGAAGAATTTGAAGCAGGCATCAAGCAGCCGTTCAGCAATACCCATGCCATCAATGGGATTCAGCCGAACCTGCTGAAAGCGCGCTGGTAAAACAGAATTTTGATTAACGCTCGGAGCAATTCGAGCCAACTGGAAGCATGCTAATGGCTACGATTCATGTAGACGGCAAAGAATACGAGGTCAACGGGGCGGACAACCTGCTAGAAGCTTGTCTGTCGCTCGGCCTTGATATTCCGTATTTTTGCTGGCATCCGGCGCTGGGCAGCGTCGGTGCTTGCCGCCAGTGTGCGGTGAAGCAATATCAAAACGCGGAAGACACGCGTGGTCGCCTGGTGATGTCCTGTATGACGCCAGCCACCGAAGGCACCTTTATTTCGATTGATGACGAAGAAGCTAAACAGTTCCGCGAAAGCGTGGTCGAGTGGTTGATGACTAACCACCCGCACGACTGTCCGGTTTGTGAAGAGGGCGGCAACTGCCACCTTCAGGATATGACCGTGATGACCGGCCACAGCTTCCGTCGCTATCGCTTTACCAAGCGTACCCACCGTAACCAGGACCTGGGGCCGTTCATCTCTCACGAAATGAACCGCTGCATCGCCTGCTACCGCTGCGTGCGTTACTACAAAGACTACGCGGACGGTCAGGATCTGGGCGTATATGGCGCGCATGACAACGTCTACTTCGGTCGTCCTGAAGACGGCGTGCTGGAAAGCGAATTCTCCGGTAATCTGGTAGAAATCTGCCCGACCGGCGTCTTCACGGATAAAACGCACTCCGAGCGCTACAACCGTAAATGGGACATGCAGTTTGCGCCAAGCATCTGCCAGCAGTGTTCCCTCGGCTGTAACACCAGCCCGGGCGAGCGTTACGGCGAACTGCGCCGTATCGAAAACCGCTACAACGGTACCGTTAACCACTACTTCCTCTGCGACCGCGGTCGTTTCGGCTATGGCTATGTGAACCTGAAAGACCGTCCGCGTCAGCCGGTTCAGCGCCGTGGCGATGACGTGATCACCCTGAACGCCGAGCAGGCGATGCAGGGCGCGGCGGATATTCTGCGCCAGTCGAAGAAAGTCATCGGCATCGGCTCTCCGCGCGCCAGCATCGAAAGCAACTTCGCGCTGCGCGAGCTGGTTGGGGCGGAAAACTTCTACACCGGTATCGCCCAGGGCGAGCAGGAACGTCTGCAGCTGGTGCTGAAAGTGCTGCGTGAAGGCGGTATTCATACCCCTGCGCTGCGCGAAATCGAATCTTATGATGCGGTCCTGGTGCTGGGTGAAGACCTGACGCAGACCGGCGCTCGCGCGGCTCTGGCGGTTCGCCAGGCGGTGAAAGGCAAAGCGCGTGAAATGGCAGCTGCGCAGAAAGTGGCTGACTGGCAGATTGCGGCAATCCTCAACATCGGCCAGCGCGCGAAGCATCCTCTGTTTGTGACCAACGTCGACAACACCCGTCTGGACGACATCGCCGCGTGGACCTACTGCGCGCCGGTTGAAGATCAGGCGCGTCTCGGCTTTGCGATTGCCCACGCCCTGGACAACAGCGCGCCGGCCGTTGAGCTGGATTACGACCTGCAAAGCAAGGTCGACGTGATCGTTCAGGCGCTTGCGGGCGCGAAGAAACCGCTGATTATTTCCGGTACCAACGCCGGCAGCGCGGAGATCGTTCAGGCCGCAGCAAACGTTGCTAAAGCCCTGAAGGGCCGCGGCGCGGACGTGGGGATCACCATGATCGCCCGCGCGGTAAACAGCATCGGTCTGGGCATGATTGGCGGCGGTTCGCTGGAAGACGCGTTAAGCGAGCTGGAGTCCGGTTCTGCTGACGCCGTCGTAGTGCTGGAAAACGACCTGCATCGCCACGCCTCTGCCGCGCGCGTTGACGCCGCGCTCTCAAGGGCGCCGCTGGTAATGGTTATCGACCATCAGCGCACCGCGATTATGGACAAAGCGCACCTGGTGCTCTCTGCGGCAAGCTTCGCCGAAAGCGACGGGACGGTTATCAACAACGAAGGCCGCGCGCAGCGCTTCTTCCAGGTTTATGACCCGGCCTACTACGACAGCAACACCGTGATGCTGGAAAGCTGGCGCTGGCTGCACTCCCTGCACAGCACCGTGCAGAGCCGCGAGGTGGACTGGACGCAGCTCGACCACGTTATCGACGCCGTCGTGGAAAAACTGCCTCAGCTGGCGGGTATCAAAGACGCCGCGCCTGACGCAAGCTTCCGCATTCGCGGTCAGAAACTGGCGCGTGAGCCGCACCGCTACAGCGGTCGTACCGCGATGCGCGCCAACATCAGCGTGCATGAGCCTCGTCAGCCGCAGGACAAAGACACC
This sequence comes from Gorgopas trochilus, assembly GCA_018231245.1. Classification (NCBI taxonomy): domain Eukaryota; kingdom Metazoa; phylum Arthropoda; class Insecta; order Lepidoptera; family Hesperiidae; genus Gorgopas; species Gorgopas trochilus. The sequence continues at coordinate 57,508 of DWRP01000018.1, forward strand.
ATGTTTGCCTTCTCAATGGAAGGGAACAACCAGCCGTCTGCGCCGCGCTCTCAGGTTCCATTCGCATGGGCTCCGGGCTGGAACTCCCCGCAGGCATGGAACAAATTCCAGGCCGAAGTGGGCGGTTCTCTGCGCCACGGCGATCCGGGCGTGCGCCTGATTGAAGCGACCGAAACCGGCCTGGACTTCTTCACCAGCGTACCGGCGAGCTTTGAGGCTCAGGAAGGAAGCTGGCGCATTGCGCCTTACTACCATCTGTTCGGTAGCGACGAGCTGTCCCAGCGTTCTCCGGTCTTCCAGACCCGTATGCCGCAGCCGTACATCAAGCTTAACCCGGCGGACGCCGCGAAGCTTGGCGTCAACGCGGGCGCGAACGTGGCCTTTAGCTACGACGGCCAGACGATCAGCCTGCCGCTGATCGTCTCTGAAAGCCTGACGGCAGGGCAGGTGGGTCTGCCGATGGGTATGCCTGGCATCGCGCCGGTACTGGCGGGTGCGCGTCTTGATAACCTGCAGGAGGCAAAAGCATGAGTTGGTTAACGCCGGATCTTATCGACATCCTGCTGAGCATTCTGAAAGCAGTCGTTATCCTGCTGGTGGTGGTCACCTGCGGCGCGTTCATGAGCTTTGGTGAACGTCGTCTGCTCGGCCTGTTCCAGAACCGTTACGGGCCGAACCGCGTGGGCTGGGGTGGTTCACTCCAGCTGGTGGCGGACATGATCAAGATGTTCTTTAAAGAGGACTGGATCCCGCGCTTCTCGGACCGCGTGATCTTTACTCTGGCCCCGATGATCGCCTTCACCTCGCTGCTGCTGGCGTTTGCGATCGTTCCCGTCAGCCCGACCTGGGTTGTGGCTGACCTGAACATCGGCATCCTGTTCTTCCTGATGATGGCAGGCCTCGCGGTTTACGCGGTGCTGTTCGCAGGCTGGTCCAGTAACAACAAATACTCGCTGCTGGGTGCGATGCGTGCTTCCGCGCAGACGCTGAGCTACGAAGTGTTCCTGGGGCTCTCCCTGATGGGCGTGGTGGCGCAGGCCGGTTCATTCAACATGACCGACATCGTCAACAACCAGGCCGACATCTGGAACGTGATTCCACAGTTCTTTGGTTTTATTACCTTTGCTATCGCGGGCGTGGCGGTGTGTCACCGCCATCCGTTTGACCAGCCAGAAGCCGAGCAGGAACTGGCCGACGGTTACCACATTGAATATTCCGGCATGAAGTTCGGTCTGTTCTTCGTGGGCGAATACATCGGTATCGTCACCATTTCCGCGTTGATGGTAACGCTGTTCTTTGGTGGCTGGCATGGCCCGTTCTTACCGCCGTTCATCTGGTTCGCGCTGAAAACCGCGTTCTTCATGATGATGTTCATTTTGATTCGTGCGTCGTTACCGCGTCCTCGTTATGACCAGGTAATGTCCTTCGGCTGGAAAATTTGCCTGCCGCTGACGCTCGTCAACTTGCTGGTAACGGCGGCTGTCATTCTCTGGCAGCAGCCATAAGGGGCTATAGACCATGACCTTAAAAGAATTATTGGTAGGCTTCGGCACCCAGGTACGCAGTATCTGGATGATCGGCCTGCACGCGTTTGCCAAACGCGAAACCCAGATGTATCCGGAAGAGCCGGTATATCTGCCGCCGCGCTACCGTGGCCGCATCGTGCTGACGCGCGATCCGGACGGTTCGGAGCGCTGCGTTGCCTGTAACCTGTGTGCGGTAGCGTGCCCGGTTGGCTGTATCTCCCTGCAGAAAGCAGAGACGGTAGACGGCCGCTGGTACCCTGAGTTCTTCCGCATCAACTTCTCACGCTGCATCTTCTGCGGCCTGTGCGAAGAAGCGTGCCCAACCACGGCGATTCAGCTGACTCCAGACTTCGAGCTGGGTGAGTACAAGCGTCAGGATCTGGTGTACGAGAAAGAGGATCTGCTGATTTCCGGTCCGGGCAAATACCCGGAATATAACTTCTACCGGATGGCGGGTATGGCAATCGACGGCAAAGATAAGGGCGAAGCAGAGAACGAAGCTAAGCCTATCGACGTCAAGAGCCTGTTACCGTAAGGAGAGGGCAATGGAATTCGCTTTTTATATCTGTGGCCTTATCGCCATCCTGGCTACGCTGCGAGTGATTACGCACACCAACCCGGTGCATGCGCTGCTCTATTTAATCATTTCGCTGCTGGCCATTTCGGGCGTGTTCTTCGCGCTCGGCGCGCACTTCGCCGGTGCGCTGGAAATCATCGTTTACGCCGGGGCCATCATGGTGCTGTTCGTCTTCGTGGTGATGATGCTGAACCTGGGCGGCTCTGAAATCGAGCAGGAACGCCAGTGGTTGAAACCGCAGGTGTGGATTGGCCCGGCGATTCTGTCGGCCATCATGCTGGTGGTGATTGTGTACGCCATTTTGGGCGTAAACGATCAGGGCATCGACGGCACGCCGATCAGCGCCAAAACGGTAGGTATTGCCCTGTTCGGCCCGTACGTTCTGGCGGTTGAACTGGCGTCAATGCTGCTGCTGGCGGGCCTGGTTGTTGCCTTCCACGTTGGCCGCGAAGAGCGTGTCGGCGAGGTGCTGAGCAACCGCACTGACGACCGCGCGAAAAGAAAAACGGAGGAGCGCGCATGATCCCCTTAACACATGGACTGATCCTCGCTGCGATTTTGTTCGTCCTGGGCTTAACCGGTCTGGTTATCCGCCGCAATCTGCTGTTTATGCTGATCGGTCTGGAAATCATGATTAACGCCTCCGCGCTGGCCTTCGTGGTCGCCGGGAGCTACTGGGGCCAGGCCGACGGTCAGGTGATGTACATTCTCGCCATCAGCCTCGCGGCTGCAGAAGCGAGTATTGGCCTGGCGCTGTTGCTGCAGCTCCATCGTCGCCGCCAGAACCTGAACATCGATTCAGTAAGTGAGTTGCGTGGATGAACATGCTTGCCTTAACCATTATTTTTCCGCTGATTGGCTTCGTGCTGCTGGCGTTTTCTCGCGGCCGCTGGTCCGAGAATCTGTCTGCAACCGTCGGCATCGGCTCAATCGGCCTGTCTGCGCTGGTCACGGCGTATGCGGGTATCGACTTCTTTAACAATGGACGTCAGGCCTTCAGCGTGCCGCTGTGGACCTGGATGTCGGTCGGTGATTTCAACATCGGTTTTAACCTGGTGCTGGATGGTCTTTCCCTGACCATGCTCTCCGTGGTGACCGGCGTCGGCTTCCTGATCCACATGTTCGCCTCCTGGTACATGCGCGGTGAAGAGGGTTACTCCCGCTTCTTCGCCTACACCAACCTGTTTATCGCCAGCATGGTGGTTCTGGTGCTGGCCGATAACCTGCTGCTGATGTATCTCGGCTGGGAAGGCGTGGGCCTGTGCTCTTACCTGCTGATCGGCTTCTACTATACCGATCCGAAGAATGGCGCAGCGGCCATGAAAGCGTTCGTCGTGACCCGCGTGGGTGACGTCTTCCTCGCCTTCGCGCTGTTCATTCTCTACAACGAACTGGGCACGCTGAACTTCCGCGAAATGGTGGAACTGGCGCCAGCGCACTTCGCAGCGGGCAACGACATGCTGTGGTGGGCAACGCTGATGCTGCTGGGCGGCGCCGTGGGTAAATCCGCGCAGCTGCCTCTGCAAACGTGGCTGGCCGACGCGATGGCGGGTCCAACCCCTGTCTCCGCGCTGATCCACGCCGCGACCATGGTGACCGCGGGCGTTTACCTGATTGCGCGTACCCACGGCCTGTTCCTGATGACCCCGGAAATTCTGCATCTGGTGGGTATCGTCGGTGCGGTGACGCTGGTGCTGGCAGGCTTTGCCGCGCTGGTTCAGACCGACATCAAGCGCGTTCTCGCGTACTCCACCATGAGCCAGATTGGCTACATGTTCCTGGCGCTGGGCGTTCAGGCGTGGGACGCGGCCATTTTCCACCTGATGACGCACGCATTCTTTAAAGCGCTGCTGTTCCTGTCATCCGGTTCGGTGATCCTGGCCTGCCATCACGAGCAGAACATCTTCAAGATGGGCGGACTGCGTAAGTCCATTCCGCTGGTGTATGCCTGCTTCCTGGTGGGCGGCGCGGCGCTGGCGGCGCTGCCGCTCATTACCGCGGGCTTCTTCAGTAAGGACGAAATCCTTGCGGGCGCCATGGCGAATGGTCATATCAATCTGATGGTTGCGGGTCTGGTCGGTGCGTTCATGACCTCTCTGTATACCTTCCGTATGATTTTCATCGTCTTCCACGGTAAAGAACAAATTCACGCTCACGCAGGGAAGGGGATTACCCACCACCTGCCGCTGATTGTGCTGCTGGTACTGTCCACCTTCGTTGGCGCGATGATTGTGCCACCGCTGCAGGGCGTACTGCCGGCCACCACCGAGCTTGAGCACGGTCGCGTTCTGACGCTTGAAATCACCTCCGGCGTTGTCGCTATCGCGGGCATCCTGATCGCAGCATGGCTGTGGCTGGGCAAACGCACGCTGGTGACCGCCGTTGCCAACAGCGCGCCGGGCCGCCTGCTGGGCACCTGGTGGTACAACGCGTGGGGCTTCGACTGGCTGTACGACATGATCTTCGTTAAGCCGTTCCTGGGCATCGCGTGGCTGCTGAAGCGCGATCCGCTGAACAGCCTGATGAACATCCCGGCGATCCTTTCCCGCTTTGCAGGTAAAGGCCTGCTGTACAGCGAGAACGGCTACCTGCGCTGGTATGTGGCGTCCATGAGCATCGGCGCGGTTGTCGTGCTGGCGCTGCTGATGGTATTGCGATAGTGGTTTTGCCCGGTGGCGCTGCGCTTACCGGGCCTACGAGACCGTAGGTCGGGTACGCGTGAGCGCCACCCGACACCACATACCGCACTAATGCGTGAATTTGTTGAAAATCGGTCCCTAAAGGACTTTAACAAGGAATAAAAATCGCCATGTTACTACCCTGGCTAATATTAATTCCCTTCATCGGCGGCTTCCTGTGCTGGCAGACTGAACGCTTTGGCGTGAAGATGCCGCGCTGGATCGCGCTGATCACCATGGGATTGACGCTCGCGCTTGGCCTGCAACTGTGGTTGCAGGGTGGCTATTCTCTGACCCAGTCTGCGGGCATTCCGCAGTGGCAGTCTGAGTTCATCCTGCCGTGGATCCCGCGCTTCGGCATTACGATCCACCTGGCTATCGACGGTCTGTCGCTGCTGATGGTTGTGCTGACCGGCCTGCTCGGCGTTCTGGCGGTGCTTTGCTCCTGGCGAGAAATCGAAAAATACCAGGGCTTCTTCCACCTGAACCTGATGTGGATCCTGGGCGGCGTGATCGGCGTGTTCCTTGCCATCGACATGTTCCTGTTCTTCTTCTTCTGGGAGATGATGCTGGTGCCGATGTACTTCCTGATCGCGCTGTGGGGCCACAAGGCGTCCGACGGTAAAACGCGCATCACGGCGGCAACCAAGTTCTTCATCTATACCCAGGCGAGCGGTCTGGTGATGCTGATTGCGATTCTGGCGCTGGTGTTCGTACACCACAACGCCACGGGCGTCTGGACCTTCAACTACGAAGACCTGCTGAACACCCCGATGTCGCACGGCGTTGAATACCTGCTGATGCTCGGCTTCTTCATCGCCTTTGCGGTGAAAATGCCGGTGGTTCCGCTGCACGGCTGGCTGCCGGACGCGCACTCCCAGGCGCCAACGGCGGGTTCCGTTGACCTGGCGGGCATCCTGCTGAAAACCGCGGCCTACGGTCTGCTGCGCTTCGCGCTGCCGCTGTTCCCGAACGCGTCCGCAGAGTTTGCGCCGATTGCCATGTGGCTGGGCGTAATCGGTATCTTCTACGGCGCGTGGATGGCCTTCACGCAGTACGACATCAAGCGTCTGATTGCCTACACCTCCGTTTCCCACATGGGCTTCGTGCTGATTGCTATCTACACCGGCAGCCAGCTGGCGTACCAGGGCGCGGTTATTCAGATGATTGCGCACGGCCTGTCCGCTGCCGGTCTCTTCATCCTGTGCGGCCAGCTGTACGAGCGTCTGCACACCCGCGACATGCGCATGATGGGCGGCCTGTGGGGCAAGATGAAATGGCTGCCAGCGCTGTCCATGTTCTTCGCAGTGGCGACGCTGGGTATGCCGGGCACCGGTAACTTCGTCGGCGAATTTATGATTCTGTTCGGCAGCTTCAAAGTGGTTCCGATGATTACCGTCATCTCCACCTTTGGCCTGGTGTTCGCCTCCGTCTACTCGCTGGCGATGCTGCATCGCGCCTACTTCGGTAAAGCGAAGAGCGAAATTGCTGCACAAGAACTGCCGGGGATGTCGCTGCGCGAGCTGTTCATCATCCTGCTGCTGGTCGTACTGCTGGTGCTGCTGGGCTTCTATCCGCAGCCGATTCTGGATACCTCGCATTCCGCGATGGGTAACATCCAGCAGTGGTTTGTTAATTCTGCTTCTACTACAAGGCCGTAATTCGCCATGACAATAACTCCACAACAACTGATCGCGCTGCTACCGCTGCTGATCGTCGGATTGACGGTGGTGGTTGTGATGCTCTCCATTGCGTGGCGACGCAATCACTTCCTGAATGCGACCCTGTCCGTTTTGGGTCTGAACGCTGCGCTGGTGTCCCTCTGGTTTGTTGGCCAGGCGGGCGCGATGGACGTCACCCCGCTGATGCGCGTTGACGGCTATGCCATGCTGTATACCGGTCTGGTTCTGCTGGCGAGCCTGGCAACCTGCACCTTTGCGTACCCGTGGCTTGAAGGCTACAACGACAACAAAGAAGAGTTTTACCTGCTGGTACTGATTGCCGCGCTGGGCGGCATTCTGCTGGCGAATGCGAACCATCTGGCCGCGCTGTTCCTCGGCATTGAGCTTATCTCTCTGCCGCTGTTCGGCCTGATTGGCTACGCCTTCCGCCAGAAGCGCTCTCTGGAAGCGGCCATCAAGTACACCATTCTGTCCGCCGCCGCGTCGTCGTTCCTGCTGTTCGGTATCGCGCTGCTGTACGCGCAGACGGGTAACCTGTCGTTCCTGGCCATTGGTAAGAGCCTCGGCGACGGCATGCTGCACGAGCCGCTGCTGCTGGCGGGTCTGGGCATGATGATTGTGGGCCTCGGCTTCAAGCTCTCTCTGGTGCCGTTCCACCTGTGGACGCCAGACGTATACCAGGGCGCGCCTGCGCCGGTCTCTACCTTCCTGGCGACGGCGAGTAAAATCGCTATCTTCGGCGTGGTGATGCGTCTGTTCCTGTACGCCCCGGTGGGCGATAGCGAAGCGGTTCGCGTGGTGCTGGGCATCATCGCGTTCGTCTCCATCATCTTCGGTAACCTGATGGCGCTGAGCCAGACCAACATCAAGCGTCTGCTGGGCTACTCGTCCGTTTCCCATCTGGGCTACCTGCTGGTGGCGCTGATTGCGCTGCAGAGCGGTGAAATGTCGATGGAAGCCGTAGGCGTCTATCTGGCCGGTTATCTGTTCAGCAGCCTCGGCGCGTTCGGCGTGGTGAGCCTGATGTCCAGCCCGTACCGTGGCCCGGACGCAGACTCGCTGTTCTCCTACCGCGGCCTGTTCTGGCACCGTCCGATCCTGTCTGCGGTAATGACCGTGATGATGCTCTCTCTGGCGGGTATCCCGATGACGCTGGGCTTTATCGGTAAGTTCTACGTGCTGGCCGTCGGTGTGCACGCGGGCCTGTGGTGGCTGACCGCCGGTGTGGTGATCGGTTCCGCGATTGGTCTGTACTACTACCTGCGCGTTGCCGTGAGCCTCTACCTGAGCGCGCCTCAGCAGCTCAACCGCGATGCGCCGTCCAACTGGCAGTACAGCGCGGGCGGTATCGTGGTACTGATCTCCGCGCTGCTGGTGCTGATCTTCGGTATCTATCCGCAGCCGCTGATTGATATCGTGCAGCGAGCGATGCCGCTGATGTAAAAATAAAAAACCCGCCTCGGCGGGTTTTTTTTTGTTTTCTCCCTCTCCCCGTGGGAGAGGGCCGAGGTGAGGGCACCAGCCCGCACAAACCTAGGCCAGCTGCTTCCTGCTAATCAACGGCCCGTCAATCTTCTTCATCGAACGGTCCAGCACCTCTCCAATCACCGACGACAGCTCGTTCAGCTCAAACTTCGCCACGTAGCCGTCGGCCTTCACCTTGCGAATATGATCTTCGTTGGCGTTGCCTGAAAGGGAAGAGTGGATCACCACCGGAATATCCTTCAGCACCGGGTCAGACTTAATCTTGCGCGTCAGCGTAAAACCGTCCATCTCAGGCATTTCAAGGTCGGTCAGCACCAGCGCGATTTTATCGGTAATCGGCACCCCTTCCGCCTGCGCCTGCGCGGCCAGCACGCCAATTTTTTCCCACGCGTCTTTGCCGGTGATGTGCAGCTGCGCCGGAATAGACATCGCCTCCAGGCCTTTCTCCAGCATCGAGCGCGCGACTTTGGAATCTTCCGCCACGATGGCGACCGCGCCCGGCTTGATGTTGAACTGGGTGGTTTGCAGATTCGTGGCGTGCAGATCGTGGTTCGCCGGGGTGATGTCATACAGGATCTGCTCGACGTCCAGCACCATCGCCAGATCGTTGGTATCGGTCTTTTCGTCCAGGCAGGCGATGCTGGTGATGTAGCGCCCGCTGACCGCCGTCTCCGCCGCGTGAACCTGCTTCCAGTCCAGACGCATAATGTTCTCAACGGATTCCACGGCGAACGCCTGCACGCTGCGCGCGTATTCGGTGATCAGCAGAATGTTCAGCCCGGTCGTCGGTTTGCATCCGGCCACGGCGGCGAGGTCAATCACCGGGATCACCTGATCGCGAATGTTCACCATGCCCATCAGCGGAGACTTCATGCCCGCAGGCTTTGTGAACTCCGGCATCGGCACGATCTCGCGCAGCTTAAACACGTTAATGCCAAACAGCTCGGATTTGTTTTCGTTCAACGAGGTGCCGAGACGGAACAGCAACAGCTCAAAACGGTTCGACAGGGTCAGATTCGCCCTGTCATCAATATCTTTCTGGAAATTATCCATTCTACCCTCAAGTGAAATGCTGCCCTTTTAATCGTTATCGGCATTCCGGGGGAAAAATGAAGGGCTAAACGCTGACCTGGGTAAAATCTTCAGCCAGCATGCAGTTGTCGAACACCGCCCGGCACTCCGCCAGCAGGCTTTCGCCGCCCCGCGCGTCGTAGCGCGAGCTCACGTGAGTCACGATCAATTTCCCCACGCCCGCGTCGCGCGCCAGCTGCGCGGCCTGACGGGTTGAGCTGTGCCCGCGGCCGTTGGCCTTCTCCTCCATTGCTGCTTCGAGCGTGGCTTCATGCACCGCCACGTCCACGCCCTGCGCGAGCAGCAGGGCCGACGGGCAGGGGGCGGTATCGCCAAAAATAGCCAGCTTTTTGCCCGCCTGCGGTGGGGAAAGATAGTCTCGCCCGTTGACGACGCGCCCGTCCTCCAGCGTCACGGTCTCGCCCTGCTTGAGGCGCTGGAACACCGGCCCCGGCCTGACGCCGTCGGCGATAAGCGCAGCGGCGTCGAGCGCGCCGGGTCGGTCATGCTCTTCGATACGGTAGCCGTAGCACTCAACGGGATGATTGAGCTGCCGGGCGGTCACCCTGTAGCACTCGTCCTCAAAGACCAGGCCTTCGCCAATCTCCACCACCTCGAGCGGGTAATCGGTCCACGAGCCGCTGAGGCGCAGCGTGGTTTCAACAAATTCCGCGATGCCCTGCGGACCGTAGATCGTCAGCGGATGCGCAATCCCCGCCATCGAGCGGCTGCACAGCAGGCCCGGCAGGCCGAACAGGTGATCGCCGTGCAGATGGGTAATAAATATTTTATCCAGCTTGCCGGGATGCCAGGCGGTGCGCAGCAGCTGGTGCTGCGTGCCCTCGCCGCAGTCGAACAGCCACAGGCCCGCCCGCGTAGGATGCTGTAAATCCAGCAGCATGGCGGTCACGTTGCGCGAGCGGGTTGGCACGCCGGCGGACGTCCCCAGAAAAATCAGTTCCATAATGCAATCAGCCCTTTGCCGAACAGGAAGGTGTTTAGTATAACGTGGTGAACCCCAGGAAGGAGACCGACATGATCGAGTGGCAAAATTTACACCATAGCGAGCTGACCGTACCGTCCCTTTACGCGCTCCTCAGGCTGCGCTGCGAGGTGTTTGTCGTTGAGCAAACCTGCCCGTATCAGGACATCGACGGCGACGATCTGGTCGGTGATAACCGCCATATCCTCGGCTGGAAAGATGGCGAGCTGGTGGCGTATGCGAGGATTCTGAAAAGCGACAGCGACGTCGAGCCCGTGGTCATTGGCCGCGTAATTATCAGCGGCAGGGCGCGCGGCGAAAAGCTGGGCTATCAGCTGATGGAGAAAACGCTGGAAGCCTGCGAAAAACAGTGGCCGGACAAGGCGTTATACCTCGGCGCGCAGGCGCATCTGCAGGGCTTTTACGCCCACTTTGGCTTTAGCCCGGTAACGGACGTTTACGACGAAGACGGCATTCCGCACGTAGGCATGGCGCGGGAAGCGAAGCAGGCGTAAACCGCTGTCGTTGTCTATAGTTAGCGAACTGGTAAACAATCATGGAGAAAAATATGTCATTTCAATCATGGGATACCCGCATCGATGACGACCTGGCGCTGCTGAGCGAAACGCTGGAAGAGGTGCTGCGTTCCTCCGGCGATCCTGCCGACCAAAAATACATTGAGCTGAAAGCGCGCGCGGAAAATGCGCTGCACGAGGTGAAAAACCGCGTCAGCCACGCGTCCGACAACTACTACTATCGCGCCAAAAAAGCGGTCTATCGCGCCGATGACTACGTGCATGAAAAACCGTGGCAGGGCATTGGCGCCGGAGCCGCCGTCGGCCTGGTGTTAGGGTTGCTGCTGGCCCGCCGCTAGGCGATGGCGCAAGGTTAACCACTCCCTATACGTGGGTACTGCTTTTTATGGCCAGTACCCCGTATAATGCGAGGTTTTAACAGGGAGAGGTCCGCGTGCTTTCGATGTCCATCGCGCTGGAACGCCTGCGCAGCCAGCTTGCGCAAGCGTTGCCCGCAATACCCGGTTTGCATCATTTCGATGTCTCTTTCCCGTTAAACGACGCCTTCGACCCGCTGGCCTGGCTCGGCTCGCAGGCCTGCTACCCGCAGTTTTACTGGCAGCAGCGCAATGGCGATGAAGAACTTGCCGGGCTCGGTGCCGTCGCGCACTTCGGCTCCCTGGCAGACGCCTCCCGTTTTCTAAACTCCCACGACGCGCCCGACAGCACCCGCATCTGCGGGCTTAACGCGTTTAATCCTGAACAGGGCAACCTTTTCCTGCCGCGCCTGCTGTGGCAGCGCAGGGCTGGCGTCGCCACGCTGCGCCTGCAGCTGTGGAGTGACACCTCCCTGCAGGACGATGCGCGCCGCGCGCTGGCATTCCTGGCACAGCTTCACGACGCCAGGCCTGTTCCTGCGCTGTCGGTGCAGGTGCAGCGCGAAACGCATCTGCCGCAGCGCCCTGAATGGCTCAACCTGATACGCCGGGCCACGGACGCCATTGCCCAGGGCGATTTTGAAAAGGTCGTGCTGGCCCGCGCCACCGACCTGCACTTCAATCAGCCGATAAATGCCGTCTCGCTGATGGCGGCCAGCCGCGCGCTGAACGTTAACTGCTATCATTTCTGCATGGTGTTTGACGCCGGAAATGCGTTTTTAGGCTCCACGCCGGAGCGCCTGTGGCGCAGGCGCGGCACGCTGCTTCGCACCGAAGCGCTGGCGGGCACCGTCGCCAGCCACAGCGACGATAGCCAGGCCCAGCGCCTCG